>QLPI01015524.1:0-13314 GCA_003314275.1 Chroogomphus rutilus | reverse complement strand
TGCCGGCGCGGGTGGTATAGGCCTGTATTTGATGGCCTTTGGCCCAATAATTGTGCGATCATTGGTAGGTAAAATAGGAGTGATTGAAGGCAATTTTGGTGCCTCAAATATAATATTTCTCTCCACGGATACCCATCGACTATCTAGCCAATATATACAATGGCCGTCGCTTTGAGCAGAGTGACCGATCCACTTAGCTTTCTTGGCTCTAGGTAGTAATTTATCGTCTTGTCTGATTTTGACAAAGACGTCCATCCCCCATTCGTGAGCATCTTGTAAGTTCGGTTTTTGATGGTGAATCATCTCATAGGGCGTCTTGTCCAGCAGAGATCGTGTATGCGTGCGATTTTTAAGGTAGTTAGCATGCTAAATGGCATATCCCCATAATGACTTAGGGAGATTGGAATCTAGAAGCATTGCACGGGTCTTTTCGACCAATGTGCAGTTTAGGCGCTCAGCGGCTCCATTCTGTTCTGGGGTGTCGTGAACAGTATATCTGTGTCGAGTACCTTGCTTGTCTAGGTAATTATTGAATTCAGCACTTGTATATTCACCCCCGCATTCCTCTGCCGAAACATCATTGCCTCATACAACTTGTATTTGGCAAAGACTTGATCCTTAGTGCTCATTAGGTAGAGCACTGATTCCCTTGAGTGATCGTCTGTGAAGGAAACGTAGTAAGACTTTTTGTTGATTGTGATATGTCTCGCTGGTCCCCACACATCGGAAAATATTTTATCACCGATTTTCTTTGAGCACTCACTTGATTCTTTTGGGAGCGGTTTGCGTGTAATCTTAGCTTTAATACACGCATCACAGGTGAATTTGTCTCTAGCCTGTGATAGCTCTAGGCCATAAATCATGCCACGATCCATCAGGCGCTTAAGGGTCTTGTAAGATATGTGCCCAAGCTTGCGATGTGTTTCAATGGCGGTTAAGCATAGCTTAGTGGAATGTTGAGTTGACTGATTATCCAAACGATATAGGCCGTGTAATTTAGGTGCCTGTAATAAAATATGGCCGGATGAATTCTTTATTGTGCATTTTTGTGATGCAAATTCTGTCCGGTGACCGGCATCATTGCATCGGCCTATGGAAATAAGGGTGAAGGCGATTTTAGGAGCATATAGTGTTTCTTTCAATGTCAATGTGACTGCTTTCCCTCTCACTCTAGTAGTTATCTTGAGTTGACCGCTTCCGTATGCATCAAAGCTGCCTTGATCGGCTGCTCAAATCATGCGTGGTGTGGGGAAGCTTTTGTAGTTCTCAAGCATGTTTTTATGAGGCGTCATGTGAGAACTAGCTCCTGTATCTAAGATAATAGTGTCGCCAGTTCCGTCTCTGATGAAGGCAGCGCAATCATAATTGATGAATGCCATAGATCCGTCATCGTCTCCTCTGGAAGACTCATCTTCATCAGCTACGTTGGCTTTGGCCTTTCCTTTCCCTTTTCCTTTTATCTTTTTGAATCTAGATCTTTTCTTCTGCCTAGGCCCTTGGCCTTCCCTGCCACCGCCTTTAGCCCAACACATCTCAACTGTGTGTCCCGGCTTTTTGCAGTTGGTGCATATATGCGCCTTCTTATCTGCAGTACCCACGAAACCTTGATCCTCATGAGTGAGGGACAATGTCCTACGCCTATCATATTGTGATTTAAGTACCCGGATAATATTGTCCGGATCCAAAGACTTTCCGACTTCTTCAAGAGATGTCATGAGGGCATTCATGACTGATTCGTAGGAAGGTGGCAGTGATGATAGTATAATATCAAGGAATTCTTCTTCAGAGATCTTAGCTCCCATGTCATTGAGTCTTGCATAGAGATCTTGAGCCCTATCAAGGTGTTCTCTGAGATCATCATCCTCTGAACACTTCATGTTTCGGAGTTGTCTCTGGATGCTGGTGACAACCATCTTTGGTTTCTTCGTCATCTCAGTTACCAGAGTATCCCAGATCCCCTTTGCATTCTTTTTCTTTTCTAGCATTAATGCTAGTGACTCTGACACAGATGCCAATATTTGAGTCTTGACGAGCCCCTCTCTAGCCAGCCACTTTTCAAGTCTCTCCTCAGCCTTCTCTGCCTTGGCCTCCTCATCATCTGTGAGGACATGTGCCTTGGGAAAAGTGGGAGGATCTGGTGGTCTGTCGGCTTTGCCTTCTATATGCTTCAATAGATTTTTGGACTCGAAGTAACTCATGAGTTGAGCTCTCCACAGAGACCAATTTGATGCATCTGTAGATAGTCTTCCCATGGTCAATGGGACTTTCTCTGTTTGGTCTGTGGGGCCCATAACCTTGATGAGATTATGAGCAAATTACAGTAGGTTTGAAGAATTTATAGGCAATCTATTTTATTTTATCTCCTCAGTGTAGTCAACAACTCCTTGTATATTCGGAAAATATACCTATTTTATTTTATCTTACAAAAAGAATAAAGAAATTAGCCTTAAAGGCTTGTACAATATATTATATAACTCACCTCCTCAGTGTAGTCAACAACTGAGGAGGGAGGCATGCGCGGGTTGTGTTTTACCTGCATATACCCTGCAACCGGCCCTTGACCCTATCGAAGGTTTGAGCCAGGCTGCCGGTCCCAATCCAGGGAGCCGGTCACGCTAGTTGCGTCGTGCGTGGACAAGCGCCCGTAAGTATCGTACATAGTAAAAAATGAATAACTCCCTCAATATTGAGGGTAAAAATACAAATTAAAGTGAGAAAAATTAAGAATTCAGAAGCGCACAGAATGATACTGAAATCGATATATTATTACAATATATTGAGATTGGTCTCTCAGGGGTGAGATGCAAGTTTGCACCCTACACAGTGCCCTGGTGTCGCCGCATCGTGCGCGGTGGAGGAAACACTTGGGCATGTGCTGGGCCATTGTGCACCCACCGCACACCGAGGTCCCGCCGCATCGTGTTTCCTTCTGCACCCATCACACCGGCCGACACTTTGCTTTCGGTATTCTCGATCACGACGCCCTTTGGTCGTGCTTTGGCGTATACGGCCCTTTACAAAGGTTCCGAGAGTCTTTTTTTTTTTGGAAATTAATTGGGCTCACTAAGTTCTCATAGGGGCAATTTTGTTTCGCTCCCTGTGCCCTTAGAGTCGGATGCCAGTGATGAGTACGATGGTGTGGTTGATGAGGCATGGCCCTGATATGACGGAAGCTTCCAAAACATCATGGCCTTCCCAGTTACTCGAAGCCTGCAAGGCGTCGGCGGTGTCACCGACAATACTATTCATGTGTGCACAGTCAAGTTTGTCAAGTATTATGATGATGGACTCATAACTTTACAGGACACCAGAGTACCTGAAGCCACTAGCTGGCTCGATCCTCAAAGCAGCACGCGGGAGTCTTCTGTTTGGTCTCGCATGGCAGCACAAGGTGTATGGCCTTCAGGAAGGGTTCTTAACCAAAGTGTCGTTTTGGGATAACTTGATTTTCGATGGCGCGAGGGCAGAAATTCTGGGCAGGCTAGGGGTGAGTCTGCGGGGGGGTCGTCGTATCAAAAGGTGAGCCTGGCGGTTGCTGTGGATGCGACTTGACCGTGCTGCACAGGACCCCTGGAAGCGGCGGCAGTAGAGCCAGCGCAGATCGCATTTTCCATTCCCATTGTCAATGCGCACACACATCCATTGGTGTGTGGGCCAGTGATGGTGTGAACAAAGTTTATTACATTTGTTTCAAATGAATAGTAAAGTTAAAGTGAATGCATTTGTAACTACTGTAACTAGCCAGGCAGTTGGTTCATTATGTGAGGTGGTGAGTAACATCCATTAACCTGGGTGGTCTTCCTCCCTCTCAACTTAAAGTCAAGCTTGGAGTGCCTTTGATGTTACTTCAGAATCTAGATGTAGGTTAGGGATTTTGCAATGGGACAAGACTTCGTTTGGTTCAAATGACCAACAGGGTACTGTTTGTAAGGATCATTTCAGGGCCATCGGCAGGACAGACAGCATTTATCCCCAGAATCACAGTTTCAACAAGTGAAGAGCCATTGCCATTTAAATTACACAGGCAACAATTTTCTCTGAGGCTTGCATTTTCCATGACAATGAACAAGTCACAAGGTCAATCTCTGGGAGCAGTAGGAATAGACTTACAGAACCCTGTGTTTTCACATGGACAATTTTATGTGGGGCTATCAAGGGGTACAAATTGGGGAAGAGTATATGTTTTGTTACTGGAAGGAAGGAAGACAAGTAATATTGTATATAGAGAAGTGTTACTCAAGGACAATTCATAGATATTGATAGATAGAGATGTGTTGAAGATAGGATTGGAAATTTGTAGTTTTGGCTGGGCTCTGCTTGGGCCTTAGGTCTCGGCTTGCCTCGGGTCTCGGCTTGGGCTCTGGTTGGGCTGGGCTGGGCTCTGGCTGGGCTCTGCTGGGCTGGCTCCTCCGCCCGGAGGGCAGGGGGTGGCTCGTTCTTTCATTAAATTTTGTATAGCTTACACATATAGTGCTAGATCAATTAATATTGCAGCTTCATTTAAACATATTAGTCATGTCATTCTGAGCATTCCATGATTGGCATGGCTGCGCATGACCGAAGACAGCATATTATAGTGTTGTCTTTGGGTTAATGTTGTTTGTGAGATAAGTAGTATTTTTGCTGTATCTACCGAATAAAGCACTCTTTCAAAAAATGAATGATTTTACTGTGGTGATATGTCAAAATTACAAACGGAAGACTGCCAGATTCATTATTAAATACTCACAAATATCAGACATGATGCAGGGTTTCTAACCTTCGGGCGAAGAATTTTAGATTAACTTTCCAAGAACCTCAGGATGACAAACTGAACTGGCTCATAAAATTCATCCACCCAAATTAAGTCATGGACTGCTTTGTCGATGAAATGGAATTCGTCTGCTGGAAGTAGCTCATTGAGTCACTCTCCGACCCTGGTATCATCGTGGTGTTATTGTTGCCTTCTAAATTCAACAAATGATTAGATTAAATATTTTGGGAAAGATTACCAGAGGAACCCACATGAATGATACAACACTTCAAGCGAGGGGTCTCTGCAATGGTTATAAAAGCATTCGACAGTCCTTGAAGGTAGAGGGCATGACGGAATTTAGACTGAAATATTTTAAACTAGTCCCACTAGGCAAATGTTGGTTTTTCCGTCACTAAGCGGTTGTACCCTTTCAAGTGGCCTACATGATCGGCTATGGCAATTCCAATTTCCTCATCGGCCCAAACTGTCAAATACCATCAAGACACGAGAATGAAAAAAGTAATACCATAACTGTCTCCAGTTTTTTTTTACAATCATCTTGCCTTGACGTTTAACATCTCATGTCGTTCAGGAGATTGGCGTTTCTATGCCTAATCCTTCAAGCATGACGGACCAGGTTTTCCAAATTAGTGACTACAAAGAAATATGATTGACTATTGGGAACAGTTTAGAAAATTCCAGACTGAATGTCTTCCAGGCTTTAACATCTTCTATCAAGGATGGTCCAATTCGCGACATGGACAACACTATCTCATCGCTGAAACCCCTCATTTGAAGTGTCTTATCATTCATGTGGGCTTCTTGGATATGTTCTTAGACATTGGCTGACCGATGTACAGGGCCCCAATTACAGTGCTGTGCCCATCAGGTTTGGAGAGAAGATCAAAACCCTACTCCCTGCCACTGAGTTCCTTCCTGTCGAGGGTGCAGATCATGACATGATTTTCGCGGAAAAATATTATGAGGAAGTTCGAGTCATTGTACTGAAGTTGTTGCAAAGCTGATTTACAATAAATCAACGGAATTTCCGAACAGTTCATGCGCCTGTAGTTCATTTCTTGATTATCAAGTATGTTTGAGACAGCATGATTGATCCGTTCACTGCGTCCATAATAACTTTCTTTCTCCAAGGATGTCAAGCTATGAAATTTGTAAATATTATCAATCCATATTTATCCCAACTTCACTGTGAGCTCGGAAGTGATTTTTTCTGGATTTCTTTTTTTTTTTGATATGAATCACTGTAGGTATCATTACTGATATGCTCTTGAACACGGCACCGATCGTTGTAATGAACGTGTGTTTCCTTGGTATTCAGAAACATAAAATGGACTGTTCCAGTACGTTTCTTTTGTGCTTTTATCGGCTAGTATATCAAATAGTCTTGACCTCATAATACTTCACTGAGTTTTCATCGGGATGGCAGCTCGGCCTAAATTTAACTCAGCTGATGAGATTTTTGTACTTGTAGAAACAAAAAAATTCATAAACACAAATGTGGTCGTTTCCAGGAGTATCATCTACTTTTTCAGATGTAAGCATCGGTAGGTTTCCTCGTTAAACAATGAACTGTACGTCCATCCACATTTACCATGCAGATGCTAGTGGCAATGTCTCTTTTCACATCGGCACCAGTACATTGTCATTCTCTTGTAAGTAGAGCTTGTGACCATTCTATCTATCCTCAAAAATGTTTATCAGATGGTTTTCATTGACAGTTATTGTAGCCTATGAATTGCTAGCTAGAAATTGTGTTACGCCAGGGCAGAGGGCGCAATAACACCATTATTTGAAAGATGAACTACATACGTCTCCATGTACTCCAAGAGCACTTCGGGAACACTGCCTACAATAAAAGAAATTGGGGATACCAGAGAATGAATTAATAGAAAACCCCCAAGTGTGTCTGGCTTAGAAAAGTGGCAACGAACCTGTAATTAAGGGGAAACCCACTGAGTGAGTTGAATGAGTTGACTCACGCCATAGGCTGCCATTCGTTGGTTTAGCCTCAAGAATACAGCCGTTTGATTCAAATCAGCCAATTAGAATGCTTGGATGAATGGTACAGTATGGGACAAGCAAACTCAACCAAAATTTTTGACCAAATTTTCTGGCAAAATTAGCTCATTGAAATTAATAGTAGACCATTAAATGAAGTATCTAACATCAAAATAAAGTCAATGTAATGAGGCAATTTTTTTCTAAAATTATTTTTATTTTGGACATGTCAAAATTTTGGCCACACCTCAAAAAAAAACCAAAAAATCTGGGGAAAATGTGCAATCAATAGCTATGATTAAGTAATGTATGATTCCGATAAAATTGTGAAATAAAAAACTATACACCAACTCATAAACAAATAAATACAAATCCAGCACAATCATGACCTGGCCTTGAGATGCTGTATAATGCCTGCTGGCTGCCGTCCAAAACAGAAATAAAAAACATTACTGGACATAATACAAAACCCTTTGCATTCTGGATTACTTGGCAGTCTGCTCCTGATGCCATGCCTCTGTTTGATACCTACATCACATTACTTCTGCCTACTGTCAAGTACACATACTGAGACCTGTTTATTCGGCAGTACTGACCGAGCAACCATCCTATATCCACGACCAAGTGTCCACGCTGCATGCATAACACTTGGTACACTGGTCTTGGCTCGGTACATCCACCATCCACACTCCTTGTCCTCACTCACCTCGGGACTTCCTGCCCTTGTGTTATCCTTGGTTACAGCCATTGTTTTATAGTCGGCCACTCCCTATTGTCCTATCCTTGGCCATGTTTCTATTATCCCATCCTTTATTGTCTTATCCCTGTTTTGCATTCCTTTATTCTAATTTTATTCATTGTGGACAATAACCACATGCTCTGCATACCTTGTTGTCTCACATTCCTTATTCCACATGTCGATTCTTAACCTATATAAGTTGGACATGCATGTACATATCTCCTCATTCTGGGTATCAACTAGGCTTAGGCCCTTCTACCTTCTTCCCCTCTGTTAAAGTCCTCGACTCAGGCCGGCATCACCAGCATCCTCCCAAGTACCTGTCTGTTGCAAATCGGTGGCATGCACGGCAAGTAGGGTGCAATGTATGAGGACGTTGAAGCCAATGCCACTACTCTTGGCCTGCAGGACTTGGCCATAGTCCGCCCGACCTTTCGACAGTATCCCTCGGCAGTACCAAAGTCTGTCAGTACCCGAAGCTTGACACCTACTCTGATTCCTGCTGCAAATTCTATGATCGATAACTCGACTGCACTAGACAGTTTTGCACTCATATTTGAGGATCAATACTCGCAGGTGCATGATGAATTTAGTAATCACGTCTTTCATGGAGGTTGAGCGCATGTATAGTTGGCGTCTGCCCTTCCAAAGGGAGCAAGTGTCTATGGCTTTGGCATATTGTTGGGTATGGCATATAGGGTTTCCTGGGGTTTTCCTGTGCTATTATATCAGAGAGTTGGTTGGAGAAATAGGATAATAATCCACTAGATTTTGTGTGAATTTATCTATATTTATTGATAGATAAAATATTGCTCTATAGTGTCAAGTGCACGTACCAAGACCTGGTAGTTTGCCAGTACCGACCAAGTACCCAGCCAGTGACCAAGCAACATACTTAATATACCATTCCCGGCTCGGCACATCTCTCATTCCCATTCCTCATCCCCATTCCTTATCCACCTTATCCTACTCACCAATCCAATAATCCTACCTGTTCCACTCCTTGTCCCCCAACCTGTCTTACCTTGGGACATCTTATCCTTGTCTAATCTTTGGCTACGACCCCCTTGTTTTATAATCAGTCACTCTCTATTGTCCTATCCTTGGCCACATTTCTATTATTCTATTTTCATTGTCCTATCCCCGTTTACATTCCTTCATTCTAATTATACTCATTGTGGACAATACCCACATGCCCTGCATACCTTATTATTCCACATTCCTTATTCCACATGTCACTTCTTAACCTATATAAAAGTCGGAGCCTCTTTCTGTGTAACAGGCGATGGTGCGAGGGCTGGTTCTTGTCAGCAACAACAAGAGCTTCAATACTTGGGAGCGGAAGAGGAAGTTGAGCAATGATACTTGTTGGTGTATTGACCAGCTCAAGACTGAGCTTTAACTAATTACCTAAGAACTGTACATATGGTCTAGCAGAGTAGTGGAGTCCAATAACAAGCAATAGATAGAGGAGTAGAGAAATCATAACATTACCCCCCCTTTTAAGGTCAATGTCCTCATTGACCATTGCCTATTTACTGGGTGATCCAATGTACTGGGTTGGAGGTGTTTGTGTTTGTTTGGCATAAGCACCTGTTTCGTTCGTTCGTTGCCCCTCCCACCCGCAGTCTCATCTGAAAGAGGTGGTGAGAAGAAGGTAATCGACCCCTGCACTCGTCCTAGCCATCGTGCCGGTGTGCACGATTGGTGGGGCATCCTTTTTGCGAGAAGAAGGTAAGGCAGGGGTCGTAGACTTGTTAGTTAGTCTTCCCATTGCACCAGCGTGTGTTCAGCTTCCCTAGATCAAGACCCTCTGGAGCTCTCTGCTAGCCATGGATCCTTCTCTCGTTGCGCCGGCGTACGCAACAATCCCAGGTCGTTTCTTTGTTATGCCAGCATGCACGGCGACTCCTTTTTTTTTTTACAGGTCGTTTTGTTGCCATGCTGGTGTGTGCAGCGACTCTATCCTTTTGTTGCACCTGCATGGGTTCGCGCCGCGTACCCGTCGTGCTCACTGTTTACGCTCTATCCGTCACGCCCTCCGTTGCGTAACAGTGTACCACCCTTGCACCTGCATCCACACCTGCACCCACCACCCTCGCACCATCCTCGCACCCGCACCTGCCCCCACAGTCCTACACATACCTACACCCACCGCCCTTGTACCTGCCACATCCATCGGTTTGCGCCTGTGCACCTGTCATGCCCACCGTCACGCTCTATCTGTCATGCCCGCCGTTGCATACCGGTGCTCGATTTGCCATGCCCACCACCACCGAGTGTGTCGTGTATGCATCACACCCGCCGTTGCACCCGCCATCACGCTCTATCCATCGTGCCCACCATTGCATACCGGTGCGCCACCCTTGTACCTGCAACCACACCTGCACCCGCTGCCCTCACACCTGCATCCACACTTACACCCACCGCCCTCGCACCTGCACCTGTACCTGCCCCTGCACCCCTATGTGTACCTGCACCTGCACCCGTACCCACCCTCACACCATCCTTACACCTGCACCTGCCCGCATTCGCGCCTTCACATCTGTCACGTCCGCCTGCCTTCATGCTTGTCGCCATCGTGCACACTTGTAGCGTTGATTTGCCACGCCCACCACCAGCAAGCGTGTCGCATATGCCTCACACTCACCAGTGCACACACATCACATTCGCTGTCGCACACACGTCACACTGACTCGCCGTGTCCTTGTTGCACTGACTCACTGCGTCCACCACCACTGAGCATTGTGCACTTGTCACACTCGCCGCTGTGCACTTGTTGCACTGACTTGCCACGCTCGGGTAGTCTGTGGAAGATGTGGCCTATGTGCCTGGGTGCAGCTGGGAATTGCCTATGGAACTCTTGTGTTTTCCATCTTGCATTCCTCATGTTCTTCTCTGGCACCCACGAATTATCTTCTCTGGGGTACCCAACCCACTTCACCAGATATTGCAGCACTCCTCTATGCATTCTGGAGTTCAGAACTTCCTCCACTTCATACTCTATTCCTTTTGGTATCATCACTGGCAGAGGGGGTGTTGGCTTTTGTTGTATGGAGGATGTGGGTGTTCGGGCAGGGCGTAGCAGGACAGTATTAAACACAGGAGGGATGTTCTTCCAATTGGGGGGTAGTTGCAGTTTATAGGCACGTTCTCCCACTTTTGCCACAATTGGGAATGGGCCATAACGTCTGTCTTCTAGTTTTTTTGAAGGTTGGTCGGTGGTGATATTAAGGCCTTCCAAGTAAACCTTGTCCCCTACTTGATATTGTGGTACATCTTGCCTTCCTTTGTCATAATACTTCTTCATGTCTGATGCTGCCTTTTCTAGTGCTGCTGCTGCCTCCTCTCTTATTTTCTTCATCCTTCTCTCAAACACATCTGCCGCCTCTGTTTCTGCCTCCTGTTGTGGCTCTGTGGACTTCCTTGGATGCTGTCCATAGTTTAAGTAGAATGGAGAGTACCCTGTTGACACTTGGATATTGTCATTATAGCTGAACTCTGCCAATGGCAACCATTCCACCCAGTCATCCTGCCGATGGTTGACAAACAGCCATAGATACTGCTCTACCTCTTGGTTGATGTGTTCTGTTTGTCCATCTGTCTGGGGATGATAGGCAGTCGAAGGGTTCATCTTTATCTCTAGCAGCCGGTATAGGTCTCTTGTGAACTTCGAGATGAATTGAGAGCCCCTGTCACTAATCACCACTTCTGAGAGTCCAAAGTCTCTCCACACCATGTCTCTGAAGATCCTTGCATCCCTTCTGATATGACCTCTCCATTTGTCAGTGCCAATCTAATTCGTTTGGACAGTCTATCCACCACCACCATAATTGCATCATATCCCAGGCTTTGTGGTAATTAGGTGATGAGGTCCACCAATATGTACTGCCAAATCCTTGTTGGAATGGCATTTGGAGCTAGAGTCCCCCTTGGTTTTGCTGGGAACGTCTTTGTTTGTTGACACCTACTACACCCATCCACATATGTTCTTACATCTCCATGTATCCTTGGCCACCAGTAGTTCCTGAGGATGAGCTCTGTTGTCTTGAACCTCCCAGGGTGTCCTGTGGTGGGTGTGTCATGGTGTAGATGAATGATTTCCTCCCGAAGCTTCCTGTTCTTTGGTATGTATATCCTTCCTTCTCACATTATGATCCCCTCTTCTTCCTTCCAATCCTTTTCTCCACTCTCCACCCTCTCTCTGACCTTGCTCTCTATGTTCTTTGCTTTTCTGATTCTTTTCATCAGGTCTTCCTCCTCTCCTCTAAGCTCTTCCCTTATTGCTTGGAAGAACTCTTTCTTCAACACCGTCACTCCAGTATTATCTCCTTCTACTCCCTGTTTATGGTCTTCCCGTCTCGAGAGGAGGTCAGCCTTCTTGTTGAGTTGGCCTGGTCGATGCTTTAGGATAAAATCATAATCTGCTAATTCAAGGGACCATCTGGCCTGGCAGCAGTTTAGCTTTCTTGCTGTCATGAAGTATTCTAGGTTCTTGCGGTCTGTCCATATTTCAAATGGCTGCATTGTCCCTTGCAGATAGTGCCTCCACTTTGCCAATGCCCACATGATGGCTAGCATCTCCTTATCATGTATATCATAATTCCTCTCCACATCATTGAGTGCTTTGGACATGTAGGCCACCAGTTTCCAGGTTCCCTGTTGCATTTGTGACAGGATTGCACCACTGGCAAAGTCTGAACTGTCTGCTTCTACTCGGAACAGGTCCTCATCTGTTGGGAAGGCTAGGATTGGTGCTGCTGTTACTGCTGCCTTGAGGAGTTGGAAGCTTATCAACTGTTCGGCTCCCCAGTTCCATGGCTTGTTCCCTGTTAGTTCATGGAGTGGTTTGGCAATGCTTGCGAAGCCTTGGATGAAGCGACGATAGAAATTGACAAAACCCAAGAATTGCTGCAGTTCATTCTTCGTCCTAGGAACTGGCCATCTGCCCACTCCTTCCACCTTCACTGGGTCCATCTCCACCTTCCCTTCGCTCACCACCACTCCCAGATATTCCACCTTCTCCTTCTTAGGGAAATGCACGGGTCAGGCCAACCCGCATGGGTCACCGGGTCGGGTGTCCTTGGGTGTGGGTGCGGGTCAAGCCGCGAGCACCCATGACCCGGGCCCAACCCGGGGCGTCAACTCTGACACGAATGCAACTTACGCATACGTGCACGTGCCGACACGAACGCGACGAAAGCGCCATACGCGCACGCGACACCACGAACGTGCCGCACGTGCGGTACGCGTCGTACACGTCGTACGCGCCATATGCGCCGTACCCGCCACACGAGCAGTACGCATCGTACGCACCGCACGAGCGGTACGCGTCGTACGTGCCGTATGCGCCGTACACGCTATTGGGTCATGATTTTATTCCCCTGCATTTGTGTTTTGCACTTGCATCTTTGGTTCTCTTTTACGCTTTTCTCTTTTGCATGTGCGTTCTCTGGCGCTTAAAATAAGCGCCCATAACGACGCACCATTGCGCACCTTTGGGCCTTGTCTTTAGCATCCATATTGACAAGCCCCAAAGGTTAGTAGTTACTTTGTTATATACATGTCTTTAGCATCCATATTGACAAGCCCCAAAGGCACTTGTTGCTCTGTGTGTCAGTTATCAGTCTTATTAGACCTTCCCTGCCATCACACGCATGCGGGTGCGGCACACACCCGACACCCGTCGACCCATGGGAAAAAACCCATGGGTTGATGGGTTCGGGTTTCCCATGGGTCGGGTGCGGGTCACCCACATTTGACCCGTGGGTGACCCGTGCCGTTCCCTACTCCTTCTCAAACTCGCATTTCTCTGGTTTGA
>QLPI01015522.1:0-15463 GCA_003314275.1 Chroogomphus rutilus | reverse complement strand
TAAAATAAATAGATTGGCTATAAATTCTTCAAACCTACTGCAATTCACTCATAATCTCATCACTAGGATACAACTGGCTCACCTGCTTCAATCCGTTGATTGACTGGGCATTGGGTAGTATATCGTTTAGAACTCCACCACATCCGACCCCACAAAACCACCTAAACCCACAGCCCTCACACGACGCTCATCCGACCCTCCAAAGAAAACACTTGTTGCACCTAAAGTTGCACTGGTCAATGTGGCAGCATTTGTTTGTATCTCAAAGATGGAGGGTACCCAGACCTTCTAGCTTCTCCTTTCAGATCTGGATAGGAATAAAGATGGTCCCATAGATCTAACCAATGTCCCAGGTGAATACCATGAATTCAGGGGTGTCTTTAGCAAAAAACAAGCCAACACCTTGGCCCCACACCACCCCTACAACTTAAGAATAGAGCTCGACGAGGGAACCTCTCCTCCCTTTGGCCCAATCTACTCCTTGTCTGAAAGCGAACTGAAATCACTGTGAGAATTTATAGACAAACACGTATCCATGGGTTTTATCTGCCCATCCTGATTGCCAGGTGGAGCACCTGTCCTATTCACCCGGAAAAAGGACGGTTCCCTCCAACTATGTGTTGGCTTCAGAGGACTCAACAAAATCACAAAAAAGGACCGGTACCCATTGCCCTGCATTTCCGACCTACTCGACAGACCCCACAAGGCCAGGATCTTCACAAAAATAGATCTACAATACACCTACCACCTCGTCCACATTTGAGAAGGCAACGAATGGAAGACCACATTCCACACCCAATACAGATCCTTCAAATGGTGCATTATGCCCTTTGGACTAAGCAACTCCCCGGCTGCCTTCCAATGCCTCATGAATGACATCTTCTCCAACCTACTCGATGTATCAGTACTGGTCTACTTGGACAACATCCTGATATACTCTGACAACCTCAAAGAACATAGGAAACATGTATGCAAAGTTCTAAAGCGCCTTCGAAAAATCACCTCTATGCCTGCGCAGACAAATGCCAGTTTCATGCTGACACCATAGAATACTTAGGATATATTCTGTCCCTGAACAGCCTCACCATGGCTAACGATAAAATTAAAGTAATTTAGGACTGGCCCGAACCATGCAAGGTCAAGGACGTCCAGTCCTTTCTTGGATTCGCAAACTTCTACAGACGCTTCATTTTCAACTACTCTGACATCATGATCCTGCTAACCCGTTTGACATGGAAAGACATGCCATGGAACTTCACCGATAACTGCAGGACATCTTTTGAAACCCTCAAAAAAGCCTTTACAATGGCTCCTGTGCTGAGCCAGTGGATTCCTGGTTCCTGCCTCATCATCAAGACAGACGCCTCTGACTACACCCTCACAGCCATCTTATCGACAATCTCCCCTATGGACAACAACATACATCCAATCGCCTTCCACTCTTGGACATTCACACCCCCAGAACTGAACTACGACATGCATGATAAAGAGCTGCTCACGATCTACAAAGCCTTCAAAACCTGGTGACACTACCTAGAAGGGTCCCCTGACCCCATTGATGTAGTCATGGACCACAAAAACCTGGAATACTTCTCGACAACCAAGCTCCTCACTCGCCGGCAGGTCCATTGGTTGGAAACCCCTCTCACAGTTCAACATGACCATCCGCTTCCACCCCAGATGCCTCGGAGCCAAGCTGGATGCACTGACTAGACGATGGGATGTCTACCCAAAGGAAGGGAGAAACAGCTATGCCACAGTCAACACCCACAACCTTCGACATGTATTTACCAAGGAACAACTAGTCTCATCCCTGTGGGCCACATCACTATACTTCCCCATGCTCCGAGCAGTCACAATGATGGACACGGAATGGCTTCATAATGACATCTGTATAGCAACCTGGAGCAACACGGAAACATCGGGAAAGTTCAACAACCCCAATAGGAAATGGTCAGCCTCACCAGATGGCCTCCTCCTTAACCGACGCATCTACATGCCCGATAGTGGAGACCTTCGCCTATGAGTCCTATAGAACAAACACAATCACCCCATTTCTGGACACTTTGGACAAAATCAAACACTAGATCTCATTAGACGGGAATATATCTGGCCCGAGCTCTGAAAAACCATCAAATCCCACATCAAATCCTGCACAATGTGCATGCATGCCAAATCACAAAGACATCGACCATACGGCCTCTTGAAGCAGCTGCCAGTCCTCACACAACCGTGGAACTCCATCTCAATGGACTTCATCGAAAAACTACCTCCATTGGCTGGTTTCAACTCCATCCTCGTCATCATGGACTGACTCACCAAACAGTCTATCTTTATCCCCACCCACAACACCATCACAGCTCCCATCCTGGCCAAGTTATTTGTACTCCACGTGTTCTCCAAACACAGGGTCCCATCACACATCACTTTGGACCGTGGAACAGAGTTCATATCCTCCTTCTTCAGGTCCCTGGGGAAGGCCCTGGACATGAAACTGCACTTCACCTCTGGTTACCACCCAGAGGGTGATGGCCAGATGGAACGGATGAACCAGACCCTGGAGCAGTACCTCCAGGTCTACTGCAGTTACCAGCAGGACAAATGGGTGGACCTCCTCCCAATTGCAGAGTTCACCTACAATAATGCTCCCAACACCACAACCAGGATCTCTCCCTTCTTTGCCAATAAGGGTTATTACCCGGACATCACCTTCTACCCCAAGTGAGACGTAGCCTCCTCCAGGGCATGCGACTTAGTGGTAAATCTGGACGAGTTACACCAGGAACTCTGTGAAAACATAGCTACTGCCCAGCAATGATATGCCGCCTCTGCAGATCGACACCACACCCAAGCACCGGAAATCAGGATCAGGGATTGAGTCTTCCTCAAATCGTACAATATCTGGACCACAAGACCATCCTGGAAACTATCTGAGAAATACCTAGGCCCTTACAAAGTCATAGCTCAGGTGGGACCGGTATCTTACACCCTCCATCTCCCAAAAAACATGCGGTCGATTCACCCTGTCTTCCACATATCCATGCTGGAACCATCAACCCCCAACACCTTCCCCGGTCAAACAGTACCCCCTCAACCACCAATCAAAATTGACGGGGAACTAGAGTATGAAATAGCGGAAATCCTGGATTTAAAAGTCAACCGACGCCAGGGCTGCCAACTCAGATACCTAGTTAGGTAGGCTGTATTGGGTCATGATTTTATTCCCCTGCATTTGTGTTTTGCACTTGCATCTTTGGTTCTCTTTTGCGCTTTTCTCTTTTGCATTTGCGTTCTCTGGCGCTTAAAATAAGCGCCCATAACGACGCACCATTGCACACCTTTGGGCCTTGTCTTTAGCATCCATATTGACAAGCCCCAAAGGTTAGTAGTTACTTTGTTATATACTTGTCTTTAGCATCCATATTGACAAGCCCCAAAGGCACTTGTTGCTCTGTGTGTCAGTTATCAGTCTTATTAGACCTTCCCTGCCATCAGGCTGGTTATAAAGGAACAGAAGAAGAAACCTCTTGGCTTCCCGCAACAGAGTTAGCACACGCAATGGAGGTAATCTCTGACTTTCACCGTGCATACCCACTCAAACTGGGCCCATGAAAACTCTATCAGCCGGACACCATAATTTATTGAACAATAAGACCATTTAATCATTCATTCAAGCTAGACGCCTATTAGAAGACAGGATTCTCAGACACTTTGCTATCATTAGGAACCATGGACCCCACTGGTGGTACATCCGACTCAGACTCTGCCCGACCCTCAACTACCGATGACATAAGGGACAAAAGACGTGTGATCTGCACCATCTCCTCTGGACAATTTTCTGTCGTCAATGCCAGGACGTCTAGGTGACCCACGGCCGCCTCCAAAACACTCCAGGACTGGACCGTCTCCTCCTGGACCTGGTCCAGAAGAGCAACAAATGTGGAATTCCAATCAAAAGCACCTGGATCCTGTCAGGCTTTGGGAGCTGACAAGCTTCGGGACTGTCGAAAGGTCGGGCGGACAATGGCCACATCCTTCAGGTCAGGAGCAGTGGTGTTGGCTTCAATATACTCGTGCGTTGCACCCTACCTGCCATGCATGCCACTAATTTGCAGCAGATGGGTACTCGGGAGGATGCTGGTGATTCCAGCCCAAGTCGAGGACTTTAACAGAGGAGGAAAAGGTAGAAGGGGCTAAGCCTAGTCGATACCCAGAATGAGGAAATATGTACATGTATGTCCTACTTATATAGGTTCAAGAGGCGACATGTGGAATAAGGAATGTAGAACAATAAGGTATGCAGAGCATGTGGGAGTATTGTCCATAATGATCAAAAATAAAATGGATGAATGTAAACGGGGGTAGAACAATGAAAATGGAATAATAGAGATGTGGCCAGAGGTAGAACAATAGGGAGTGGCCGACTATAAAACAATGGGGCCACAACCAAGGATAACACAAGGACAGAATGTCCCAAAGTGAAGCAGGTCAAGGGATAAGGAATGGATGGGGTAGGTTTGATGGTTGGTAGAATGAGGAAGAGCGGACAATGGATGCAGATGGGGAGACAGAGGGTGTATGTGCCAAGCCGAGACTGGCATACCAAGCAACTTGCATGCAGCTTGAACTTGTGCGTGGATGTAGTCCAATTTACTTGGTCAGCACTGCCAAATTACCAGACACCTGGTACATGTACTTGGCAGTATCCCCTCTTTAGCAACTGAACCCATGAAGCCAGGGGTCAGAGATTGAATTTAAGGTTCAGGACACCTAAACGTGACATCACAGATTGTTTGGGAAGTTCCCAGGCTTCCCATCATCCAACCACACCACTTCTATCAAAAGTCAGAAAACCAGGAAAAATGGGTGCTGAAACTGACAAGGAGAATCAACTGTTTGAGGAGGGACGGATCACCCGTCAACATGATCAGGAGGAGAAGGAAAAGTCAGAACGGGCGATACGAGAGGCCATCAAGGGTCTAAAGGTGGGTGGAGGGGACACTGCAGTGGGGGCGGCAGTACAGAACACAACCGAGGAGGCTGTGGCTGCTACACAGGCAGCAGAAGGTCAGGCGGCCATGGGTCAAACGGCCGAGGTGAAAGAAAGGGGTGACAGAAAAGTGGCTCAGGTGGCTGTTCAAGAGGCAGTGGACAAAAAAGAGGCCATGAAGAATGTTGTTGGATTGCAATGATTGGAGAGGTCCTGAGAGGCCGACGAACAATTTGTCGATATGGCCGGTCAGGAACAAGAGGAGGTTCTGAAAACAACTGGCAGGGAGGGAGATCCTCAGTGTGCGATGGATCATGATGCGACACCCAAAGTGCAGGATGCCGAAGATGTGAGAGTTCCTGAAGTCTTGGGAGTCCTGAAGACTCTGGTGTGGAAGAGGGGGAGAAGCATGGAGGCAGGGTCAAGCACGGGGCCTGGCAAGGAGAGGAGGGGAAGGAGTGAATGGCCAAGAGGGGCCAAGGTGAGTGGTAAAAAAAATTATTTCATCTTTATTGATTTCTTTTGTAAATAGCACAAGGAGACCCCTGAGAAGTGGTCTCCAACCTTCTATCCTCCTTGCAAGGAGTACAAGAAGCAGAGGCAAGAGTGCAGTGTCCCAGGACCAGGGGCTGCCTGCCGGACATACAATCAGCACAAGGTGTGGTATAGTCTTGCTACACCACAGGTTTCAAGGGCAAAAAGTCACCCTTTTATTCAGGAGGATGAGGAGACAGAGGTGGGAAGTGAGAGGGTTAGATACAAGTGAGGGAGATTCCAAGAGTGATGAGGAAGAGGAGGAAGAACAGGAAGAACCTCCAAGAAAGAGGCCGAAGCGGGCCTGTACCATACAGCCGAGCAGGAGGACCCCAGTGGTGGAGGTGCCGCAGGCCGAATTGCCAGTTGGGAGGAGGATGGTGGATCTATTAGAAGAGCTCCTCAGGAGTAACCACTGAATAGAGAGGAGTATCCACCGGGTGGAGAGGACATTGTTTCTTATGGCAGGGGTAGGCTCAGGAGATGCGGGGGAACCGGGAGATTTGAAAGGAGGGGATGAACTGGAGGGTGATGATAATGAGGGGGTTGGTGGATCGGAAAAGGAGGATAAAGGGAAAGGAAAACAGAAGCAGGATGGGGGTGATGACATGGGAGATGAAACTTTGAAGTAGCTCTCAATAAATATATATATATATATTTGAAGGGGCTGGAAGAAATGAGGATAGAATAAGGTAAAGATGTGTGGAGTAAAGGAGATAGATGAGACAGGTGGTGGAGATGGGTGGATAGAGGGGGTTTGTAGCTAGTCGCCACCCCCCTTTTAGGTAGATGTCCCACCGTCTACTAAAGGTGTTGGCCTCTAGCCGAGAAGAATAGGGAAGAGTTGCAAGGGCATATGATGCACATATATGGAGCGAATGATCAAGAATGGATGGGGATGGATGGAAGAGACCTTGGCCGAATGTGCCGAATGATGACACTGACTGAGAGGTCTCAGCTAGAAACTTGCCAGCCATTCTGGTATACAAGTGTGCACAAGGCAGTTGCATTGACTAGGGCTATTGGCAGCACTTCCAGCAATGGAACAGGATCCTGGGTGAAGCTTTTGGAGCAGTGACAAGTGCCGACTGGACTGAGGCCATCAGGATGCACCTAAAAATGTTAGTGGTATGACAGAACATAGTACTGTCCAATACCCTGTTAATCAATAGATTATAGCAGGTGAGCGAGCTGTGACCAAGTATTGCCAACTGACAGATCTAGTGACATGACAGACAGATGGTTAGACTGAAGTTGTCCAGATGGAAGATCTGGTAGGCATGTCTATGTATTCAGTGATGACCAAATTAGCAGTACTGGGTCGAAACTTGTAAGGAAAATGTAAAGGGGTAGCTGTGAACAGATGCAGATATGATCAAGCATACAGGGTGGATTGCCAAGAATTTTCAGTTGCCCAATCAGATGACGCAGGAATTAAAAGTCAAGAGAATAGAAAGACATAGCAGCATTGATATAAGCCTTGCTACTGGCATCTGCCGAGTCAACGCAACTCTCGGTGTGCTTAGTGGCAAACTAGTTTTTGGTTGCTATTGCTGAATCTTCAGCACTAGCATCCGGGGCTTCAGTTGCCTGAGAGATGGAGTTGGGAGTGGTAGTTGCATGGGTTTTGGTTGCTTTGGGGCACCTGGCAATTTTGTGATTTTTTGCGGCACAAAAAAGACACAGGTTGTTGTCTATGTGTCTCTGTCATTTGGTTGGGAGGAGCTTGCCGTCCTTGCCGAGGATTTTGGTGCACTTGGGTCATTTGGCCTGGAATTTTTTACTATCCTCGTTCTTTGACATGTTTTTGTTGCTGCTATTATTTTGTGAGGGTATAATCATAAGTAAGGCATGGGAGGTAGTTTGATTCTGGGTATACTGTCAGGCTTTGGGAGCTGACAAGCTTCAGGACTGCTGAAAGGTCAGGCGGACAATGGCCAAGTCCTTCAGGTCGGGAGCAGTGGCTTTGGCTTCAACATACTCATACGTTGCACCCTACCTGCCATGCATGCCACCAATTTGCAGCAGATGGGTACTTGGGAGGATGCTGGTAATTCCAGCCCAAGTCGAGGACTTTAACAGAGGAGGAAAAGGTAGAAGGGGCTAAGCCTAGTCGATACCCAGAATGAGGAAATATGTACATACATGTCCTACTTATATAGGTTCAAGAGGTGACATGTGGAATAAGTAATGTAGAACAATAAGGTATGCAGAGCATGTGGGAGTATTGTCCATAATGATCAAAAATAAAATGGATGAATGTAAACGGGGGTAGAATAATGAAAATGGAATAATAGAGATGTGGCCAGAGGTAGAACAATAGGGAGTGGCCGACTATAAAACAATGGGGCCACAACCAAGGATAACACAAGGACAGAATGTCCCAAAGTGAAGCAGGTCAAGGGATAAGGAATGGATGGGGTAGGTTTGATGGTTGGTGGAATGAGGAAGAGCAGACAATGGATGAGGATGGGGAGACAGAGGGTGTATGTGCCGAGCCGAGACTGGCATACCAAGCAACTTGCATGCGGCTTGAACTTGTGCATGGACATAGTCCAATTTACTTGGTCAGCACTGCCGAATTACCAGACACCCGGTACATGTACTTGACAGATCCCCCGGCTCCGACAACAGTCTGCCAGGTACACCAGCAGACATGGCTATAAGTCCCAGGTGCCAAGTCCGCTGGGCCAACATCCGAGCCTCAAGGCTGTTAAGGAAGGGTTCCCGCTTAGAGTGACCATAGGAGATGCTCCCAGGAGGTTGTGGGATAGGGACTTGACCAGGCACTACAGGAAAGAAGGAGAGGTTACCAAGGGAGAGGGCTGTCCAAAGAACCTGCTCACCAAAGGGAAAACCATCTCCAACAGCACAAGCCTGGAGGATCACCAGTTCATCCTCGATATCCCTCAGATGTCGCATGGCCCTTTCCAGGTCTGCCTGAGAAACTACTGGTGACCCCCCAACCTCATTCAGGGGAAATCGGGAGGAAGCCCCAGAACCTTCCATCTGTTGCAAACTTGCATCATCCATTGGGGGGAAAACCACCAGCCCTGAGGACCCCCCTTTTATAGGCAATGGACACTGGCGCCTAAATGAGCTGCAAGGTGCCCACACTACTCCCACGATCATGTCTGCCTTAATCACTGCTCCAACGGGCATAGGACCTTGAGGGCTTGGCCCTGAAGGGGGGATACTGTTATGAACTATGACTCAGACCATTCCCTGAACAACCTTTCCGTGGTTCCAATCAGAAACCCATGACTTCTGATCCCAACTCCTTTTCCATGACTCCAAAAATCAAGGTTCCACATACAAACAAACTTAAGATCATTGCATACCTCATTTCCTTGTTTTTGCCCCTCCATTAGCCCCCTTGTATTTTCCTTCTCCCCTTGTCTTTACCCAGCATAAGATAGTACAAGGATAGATACATGTATATAAGACACTAGTCGACTGGACTATTTGCCAGTACAAATATCGATTTAGTTCTGCATTATAGTTCTGATTCAGTTCCGGTAACTTTCCGACTTTCCGAAATTAGGGACAGACGATCGAGGAGGGTGCAACACATAAGTTGAAGCCAGTCCTTGCAACCTCAAACTACTCGAATGACTAGTTGAACTACCTAATACCGAAAACAGTCCCAAGTACCCGGTGCTTCCATCCTTCCACACTTTCCGTCTGTGAACCAACCTCTAATTTCTGGACCTCCAGAGTATAAGACCATCCGGAGACCATTTGGAATCACCAGAAATAATTCTAGAGGCATCTAGCTAAGCACCTGATATGCGATCTTAACAATTGGTAGTTATTTAAGTAGCCCATAAGGGTGGTGCTCTGTAGCTTAGACCTCATACAAGTAGTGCAAGACTTAACATAGGACTTAACAGATTCTCGGAGTTCAGGCCAGACATAGTCTCTTTGTATGAGTTCTAATGTCCAATTCTGGCTGAAGTGTCCAGAGATTGGGTAGTCATGCTTGTCTTGTAGGACTCAGAGTTGGAGGTTTCTATGATTGGAGATGTAGATTCTTTTATCAAGGAGGAGAAGTCCTTTCTCAGAGGTGGTCCATCGATCGGTGGGATTGTCCATTTGGGTTGAGGCTATTGGGTCTTGTTGGAGTGATGCTTGGATGTCCTTGTGGAGTTGTTCTACATCCATAATCATCATAGCTTGGATGACTGGTGAGTATAGGGAGGTAGCCTGAAGTGATGATATGAGTTGTTCTATTGTAAAGACTGGTTGGAGACTGTGCAGGTTGATCTTGGCATAGTTACTTCCCCCCTCTTTAGGGTAGATGTTCCATCATCTAGTGAGTGCATTAGGTTTGCCACCGAGGTGGCCCAGTTGGAAGCGGATTACCATGTTGAACTGAGAGATATATTCAGACCATCAGACCTGCCAACAGGTGAGTAACTTGGTTGTAGAGAAATATTCCAAATTCTTATGGTTGGTGACAATATCAATCGGGTCTGCTGATCCTTCTAGGTAGTGTCTCCAGGTTTTGAACACTTCAAAGATGGCCAGTAGTTCCTTGTTGTGCACATCGTAGTTGGGGTGAAGGTTCAGGAGTGGAAGGAAATTGGGTGGATGATGTCGTTGTTTGTCAGTGCTATGGTGGACAGAATTGCAGTGAGGGCATAGTCCAAGGCATCAGTCTCGACAATGAGTTGGGATCTGTGGATCCATTGTGTCTGGATCAGGGCCATGATAAATGCCTTTTTGAGCATCTTGAAGGAGGTTCTGCAATTCTCACCAAAGTTCCACGGAGTGTCTTTTTGTGTCAGATGGGTTAGCAGAACTGTGATGTCAGAATAGTTGAAGATGAAGCATTAATAGAAGTTTGCAAAACTGAGGAAAGACTGGATATGTAAGGGTAACCCTCCTTCGGAACTGATCTCACAACTGCCAGAGGCTGGAACCAGCGGGACACCACCCAGCCCTGGATGTCCTCCTAGGCCTGACTATGGGACTCAAACCCAGAGCCTACCCACAGGCTTCTCAGATCTAACCAGGGGAAATCCGAAGTTCAATGATAGCTACTACCTAAGTACATGTAGGGCTCTCACCTAAGCAGGGGAAATCCAAAGAGGAAAGTCTAAGGATCCCGCTGCTTGGTGAACCTCTTTTATACCCTTTATGTAAGTGGTCTGTGCACTAGCTTATAAATCAACACAGGCGCTTATTCCTGGTTCCAGTCATCATGCTAAGACCATTCCTATCTCCCACTCGGTGGTCCCTCGGACCTGGGTCTCCTGGCCTC
The DNA here is from genome assembly GCA_003314275.1 of Chroogomphus rutilus. NCBI lineage: Eukaryota > Fungi > Basidiomycota > Agaricomycetes > Boletales > Gomphidiaceae > Chroogomphus > Chroogomphus rutilus. Next base: position 4,673 of record QLPI01015522.1, on the reverse strand, counting down.
AGAGTTGGGGGGGAGTCCAAGATAGGGCCTCGGAGTTGGGGGGAGTCCGAGATAGGGCTTCGGAGTTGGGGGAAGTCCTGAGATAGGGCTTCGGACTTGTCATCAGGACTCAGAGGGGATCATCCTCTGACATCGGTGGTCTTTCGGACTCTGGTCTCTCATCCTCGGAGTTTAGGTGGAGTCCGAGATAGGACCTCGGACTTGTCATCAGGACTCAAAAAGGGTCGTCCCCTGACAGGATGTCTTTAATCTTTTGGGGTTTGGGCCATTCCTGAATGACTTTGACTTTATCGTCGGCCATGGTTAAGCTGTTAGGAGAGAGGATGTATCCAAGGTACTCCACAGTGTCAGTGTAGAAGGAGCATTTATCTGCTCAGGCATATAGGTGGTTTTTTCGGAGGTGTTGGAGGACCTCTTTGACATGGTTCCTATGTTCCTCTAGGTTGTTAGAGTAGATCAGGATATCATCTAGATATACTAGTATGGACAGATCTAAGAGGTCGGAGAAGATGTCGTTTATGAAGTGCTAGAAGGCAGTTGGGGAGTTCATGAGTCCAAAGGGCATCACACTCCACTCGAAGGATCCATAGCATGTGCAGAAGGCAGTTTTCCATTTGTCGCCTTCTTGGATGTGCACCAGGTGGTACACATGTTGCAGGTCTATCTTGGTGAATATTTGGGCCTTTTGGGAGCTATCTAGGAGGTCAGAGATTCAGGGAAGTGGGTAGCAATCCTTCTTCATTATCTTGTTTAGCCCACAAAAGTCCATGCATAGGTATAGTGATCCATCTTTCTTTTGGGCAAAGAGGACTAAAGCACCCCAGGGGGGAGCATGAGGGTCGTATAAACCCTGTGGATATGTTCTCATCTAAAAACTCTCAGAGGGATTTTAGTTTACTTTCAGAGAGAGAATAGATCAGACCGAATGGGGGTAATGTGCCTTCCTCTAGTTCAATCTTGAGGTCATAATATTGGTGAGGGGCTAGGGTGTTGGCCTGGGTTTTGCTGAAAACATCTTTGAACTCGTAGTACTCATTCAGAATGTTACTCAGGTCTATTGGGCCTTCCTCAGGGTTGTGGCAGTCGGAGAGGAAGAGCTGGAAGGTTTGTGTACCTTCCATCTTCAATATTCAGGCAAAAGCTGCTGCATTCACCAGGGCTGTCAGGCTTTGGGTACTGACAGACTTCAGGACTACCAAAAGGTCGGGCGGACAATGGCCAAGTCCTGCAGGCCAAGAGTAGTGGTGTTGGCTTCAACATACTTGTGCATGCCACTGATTTGCAACAGACAGGATACTCAGGAGGATGCCAATGATGCTGGCCCAAGTTGAGGACTTAACAGAGGGGAAGAAGGTAGAAGGGCCTAAGCCTAGTCAATACCCAGAATGAGGAAATATGTACATGCATGTCCTACTTATATAGGTTTAAGAAGTGATATGTGGAATAAGGAATGTGAGACAACAAGGTATGCAGAGCATGTGGTTATTGTCCACAATGAGTAAAATTAGAATGAAGGAATGTAAAATGGGGATAGAACAATAAAGGATAGAATAATAGAAATGTGGCCAAGGATAGGACAATAGAAAGTGACCGACTATAAAACAATGTAGCCATGGCCGAGGATAATACAAGGACAGGAAGTCCTGAGGTAAGGTGGGTCGATGTAAAAGGCAACAAATTCCCACAGTGATGTGTTCTTTCAACTGGGCCAAAAGGCCACTATGCCAGGTTATCTGGCATTAGTCTGTGGGCACTATTTAAACAGCAATTTGTTACATGTATTTACCAACCATTGCAATGGTATGTAACAGTACCTTCCCCTTAGGTACCGAGCCCTCGAGGTGTCACAGTGATGATATCTTAACAGGTTTCTCAGGCCTGTCTGTGGCTCCCCCCAAGCACTCTAATTACTGTTTGACATAGCAGACCCCCATGATGTCATGGACCATCATGTAAGCCAGGGTTCCTGGGGTCCAAGTGATTGCAACAACCCTCTAAATTATTGCGCACACAGGGATTTGAATCGCTGACCTTTGGTTTTTACAGTATGCCAGGTTATCTGGCATTAGTCTGTGGGCACTATTTAAACAGCAATTTGTTACATGTATTCACCAACCATTGCAATGGTATGTAACAGTCGAGGATTATAGAGCGAATGGTGTGGGATTAATGGATGGTGAGTGAGGTAGAGTATGTGAGGGGTGATGATAAGGAGTGTGGGTGGTGGATGTGCCAAGCCAAGACTGGCGTACCAAGTGATATGCATGTGGCATGGACACTTGGACATTGATATAGGATGACTGCTCGGTTGGCACTGCTGAATTAATGGGTCTCGGTACATGTACTTGACAAGGGCAACCTTTGGTGCCACAAGCTGGGGGTTTAGAGGGGACAGAGGTTCGGATAAGCACAGAGTTGTAGCTGCTGGCTTGGATGGTACCTGGAGATTAGCTGTGGTCAGAGAGCCAAACAAGATACTGCCAATACCCAATTAATCAACGGATTGTAACGGGTGAGCCAGTTGTGTCTGAGGACTGCCAAGCAACTAGAATCCAATGGAGTTATATAGAATGTAATGGTGTGTTGCTCCCCTTTTGGGAAGCAAACATGAAGGTCGATGGCTTTTCAAATTACAGAGTTGGAGGAGCCGTCAAAGAGTCGTAGCAGAATTGGGGTGATGTCATAGGTTTAGAGTTGATGTCTCATAGCATAGTCAGAGTCAAGGGAGCAGTGGGTCAAGCCTGAATCTATTAGGGTGTCGATGTAGGTGGTTTCAAGACTGAGGCAGATGGTCAGGGAGTTTTGACTGGAAAGAGTGTTTGTGTTGAGTCTCATCTCCATTGGTGCATTGTTGGGTTCAGCACAGCCCCTAACTGATGCTGGAGTTGAAGGGCTGCTTAGAGATTTTTTGACTCCAAATTATCTTCTACTTTGGAGATTGTTGCCTTGGGCATGCTTTCTACAACAGTGGTTGCATGTCCTTTTGAGGTGGCAGAGGATGATTTGGGACATTCCTTGGCTACGTGACTGGTTCTTCTACAGAACAGGCAGAGGTTCTGGTTGAAACAGCATTGTCATTCTTGTGGTGTGAGTTTGTAAACTTTACCAAGTTTTGTGGTCAGGTCTGAGGTCATCTTATTTGGGGCCTGGCTGGGGTTTGGGGGTTTGGTGCTTGTACTGGGAGTTGGGGCTGTTGGTGCCCTGTTTCTGTCATTTGGACATTTGGGGGCTTTGGAAGTGGAGGCATCCTGAGCCATCTCAGAATGCCATTCCCAGTAGTGAGAGTTGATCGACTGGGACAGTCGATGCAGTTATAGCAGGGAGTCAGGTCTTCCTATGCAGGTGATTTCATCTTTGATCCTATTGGGTAGGCCATTGTAGTACTGATGGCGGAGTGTGGTATCTCCCTACGATGCAAATGGCAAGTCTGTTGAATTCGACCATGTACTTCATGATACATTGGTTGTCGCGTATTCGGAGGGCTTTGAGGTTGGCTTTGGCCTCTCCTTCTGGATCATGGGGGCTGAAGTTGGCTTTGAGTTTGGAGACAAATACCTGATAATTGTAGAGCCAGTATGGGTCTTCTTTGGAGGAAAGGCCTGGTTTGAAGTAATCTAAGGCAGTGCCAGTTAAGTATGACAGTATGTAGGTTACTTTGGTACTGTTAGAGTCAAAAGTGTCAGAGCAGTCTCAAATGTTTAAGGTGCACTGAATGGTTGTAGTTTTTTTGCATTGGACCCATCAAAGGGATCGGGGTCTCAAGTCTTGGTGTGAGCAGATGACTTCTTTGAGCCTGACAGATAGTTGGTTAGCATGGTGATGGCTTCTGCCAGGTTTGGTTTGTTATTTGCATTGTCCAATAGGGGGTTCTAGAAGGGGGTTCAATGAGTGTTTGGATGGTGGGTCTGGGGCTGGTGGAGGGTTTGGTGGCATATGGACGTCAGGTCCTATGACAGGTAAGTTTGGGGTTAAAGATGTGTGGCATATAGAGGCTCCTCTAATTGTTTGAAGGGCTTCAATTTGTGCACTATGTCTCATAGACAATCAGGAGGGGGAGTTCAAATATACTGTTAAGTATAAAGTTGAGTCAGGTCCAAGCTGATGTAACTTGGTCCAAGGTCTTGTATTTGAAGTCTTGGGGACTTAGCTTCAACTTATGTATTGCACCTTCCTTGATCATCAGTCCCTAATTTCAGAGGTTCAGGATTACAGAGGTTCAGAGTTCAGAGAACAAGTGAGTGGGAATACTAAGTCGATATTCAAACTAAGGTATAGTACAGAAGTCTGGAGGTATTTATACATAGCAGTCCTTATTGTAACTAATTAGGAATGTCCAAGGGGACAATAAGACAAATGAAAATGGGTTACAAAAGAAATCTATATCTGGTGTTACAATAAGACTATTGTTCAATGAGAAAGGAAAGAGGTCCGAGGTCCGAGGTGATCATTGCTAGTCAGGGCTTGGAGTAGGGTGATGAGGTTTGGAGGTGATGGGGTGGATTTGGACTTGCTTCAGGTGATCTTCTTCTTTGTAGCACCTCACATTGATATTAAATCTGCATGTCAGGCACTTATTGTTGGGTGCAAACTTGCATCTCACCTCTGAGAGAGCAATCTCAATATATTGTAGTATTATGTTAATTTCGGTATCATTCTGTGCGCCTTTGAACTCT
>QLPI01015517.1:0-19358 GCA_003314275.1 Chroogomphus rutilus | reverse complement strand
TGCAAGGGAATGATGCATAGATGACATCATAGCAGGAACAATATACAGTGACTCACAAAACTAACAATATACAGTGACTCACAAAACTAACAATATACAGTGACTCACAAAACTGAGTCAATCTTTGGTGCTTGTGCTTTGGGTCATTGTCCTGTTGAAAAATTATCTGTTCCTCAGGAATTCCACTTTCCTCCAGGCTGGGCAGCAGGTGGTCCTCCAAAATGGATACAAACTGATCAGCATCCATCTTCCCCTCAATCTCTGCAAAGCTGGCCAAGACCATTCCATCACCCCCATGCCATAATGTTTCCCCCTCCAAACTTGACTGTCCCCTGCACTTCTCTCTCAATCAACCCCTCCCCCTTCTGTTTCCAGACCCACTGCCTCCCATCTGACCCAAACCTGTTGATTTTGGTCTCATCTGACCAAATGACCCTCTTTAAGTCCTCTACAGTCCACTCTCTGTGCTTCAAAGCAAAGGCCAACATCAGCTGTCTATGCCTTGCACTGAGGAAGGGCTTTTTCTTCTTCACCACAGCCTTGAATGAATGTTTCCTGAGAACTCTTCTGACTGTTTCTGAGGAGACTGGGTGGGGGATAATTGTATTGATGTGTTTGGTGACCTGAGTAGCATTGGCAGCTCTGCCAGTAGCAATTTGTTATAAAATAGCATGTTGATCTCTAGAGGAAAGCTTGGGGGTGTCAGGCCTCGGTAATGCTGAAGGTGTGGGCAGGAACCGGCCAAGTCCTGCAGGCTGGTCGTAGTGGCTTGGCTTCAACATACTCATGTGTTGTGCCCTACTTTCCATGCATGCCACTGATTTGGAACAGAAGAGATGCTCAGGAGAGTGCCGAGAGTATTGGCCCAAGTAAAGGACTTTAGACAGAAGGAAGGAGAGTAGGAAGGTATAAACCTAGTTGATACTCAGACTGAGGAACTATGTATGTACATGCATTTGCTACTTATATAGGTCAAGAGGTGGAATGTGGAATAAGGGTGGCATAAGACATGGAGAAAATAATAAGGTATGGAGACCATGTGGGAGTATTGTCCACAGTGATCTAGAATAGAACAATAAGATGTAAACAAGAATAAGACAATGAGATATGTCCAATAATAAACAAGTAGGAGTGTGAGTGAAAAATAGAACAATAGAAGGTGGCTGAATATAAAACAATAGGGCCATGACCAAATGATAAATGAATGGTGAATGTCCCGAGGGGAAAGCAGGTGAAGGGAAGGATAGAGAATGAAAGAATAATAAAGAATAGAAGGGATGGGATGGGGAAAGTGAACCAAATGATGAACCAAATGTACCGAGCTAAGACCATGTACTAGTGAGGAATGGCTTGTCACTGGTGTGTGGGATTAATGGTAAGGGTCATTCTGTCAGGGGATGACCCTCTCTGAAGCCTGATCCAGGTCCAAAGTCCTATTTCAAACTCCAACCAACTCCAAGGCTAAGACACTCAAGTCCAAAAGACCACCGAGCAGGAAACAGGGATGATCTTAAACATGGTGACTAGAACCTGGAATAAGCACCCAAGCTTCAGACTTAGTACCAGAAAGTTGGCTCTACAAACTCTGATATATTGATTTGTAACCTAGTGCACAGACCACTTACTTAAAGGGTATAAGAGGGGTTTACCAGCAGTGGGATCCTTAGACTTTCCTCTTTGGATTCCCCCTACTTAGGTGAGAGCCCCACATGTATTTAGGTAGTAGTTGTAATTAAAACCTTTGGATTCCCCCTGCTTAGCTCACCTCTGAGATATCTCCAGAGGCTGTAAGAGGGTTGCCCTTACAGCAGGAAAGTCTCTCCAATAAGGACCGGGAGCCACGCTGCAGCACAGTCATAGGTGGTTTTGGACTCAACAGAAGTGACTCGGAGAGTACCAACTCCTGCACGTACCTGACACTGGACTCCCCCTCCTCTATAGTCATAGCCACAGATATCCCTACTAGTCTGACCTTTGGCATGGATGTGAAGATCAAGCCTGTACACAAGGCTTGTACGCGGTATATTTCAGTTTTATCACCTCCACTCCTATCCCATTACACTTCATCATCATACCCTTATCACTTTCTACAAACTGGAGTGGACCCGAAGTTCGTTGGGGCGGCTATGACACGTTGAGCGTGTCGTTTGGTGTGGCCTGACCGAGTGGTTTCCATTTGTTCTGTCCGGGCACAGACTATAAGTAGCGGACATTGTTTACATTTTCACTTCAGTCTTCTTTTCAGTTGACTGAAGTGAGTATTAGTTCCCTCTCTCTTATTTCTATGTTAGAGACTGACTTTTACTTGTTATTGAAGTTAATCTGCGCTATAGGTAGTTATACTTGCATGCAATAGAGTCTTCTTTTCAGTTGACTGAATTAATCTGCGCTATAGTTTTAACAATGGATGCCAAGGAACGATTGCAAAGGTTAGAGCAAGAACTGGCAGAAAACCAAACGGTGAATGCTACAATAAGCGAAGCCCTTAGGGCAATCATGGCCAAACTAAATGACCCAGTGCATCAGGGGTTAAACCCCAAAAATTTAGAGGATGACCCAACTCTGAGTGCATGTTTTTTGGATGCTCGGAGCACCGCTGTCTCACAAGGAAACTCCAGAATCAGGCCCACATCCCCATCCGACTTCGATGAAGATAGAGAGAAGGGGAGGGCCTTTCTCAACTCCTGGAACATTTACTTTGTAATATGCGGAGATCAATTCCCTAACAGCCAGGCTCAGATACACTGGGCCCTCTCCTACTTCAAGTCCAATAGAGCGGCCCATTTCACAAACAAAATACTCTGAAGCGAGAGGAGCAGACATCCCCACTACTTGGACTGGAGAGCCTTCGAATTGGACTTTGTACAAAATTTCTGCCCAAAAAATGAGCAACTCTCTGCCCTCACATGACTAGAAGCTGGTACCAAGGCAAAGACACTGTAGAAGAATATGTTGACCGATTCATAGAGTTGGTGGACCTTGTGGAATACCATGATGATAAGATGATCGTGATCAAGTTCTGCCGAGGCCTTGATTTGGGAATACAGACGAAGGTCACCCTTCTGAGAAGTGGAACCCTGAGCTTTGACGATCCCAAGGGATGGTATGAGGCAGCATGAAGGGTTGCCTGGGACCAAGAAGCCAACGAAGTGTTCACAGAGGCTCACCGCAGCCAACTTTGGACCTCTACCCACTCAAACAGCATGCCCCTCAGATTAGTTCTTGGAGTTCCAAAGCTGCCAGCATTACCCCCTTGCTTCCCAGAACCACCCTGACAAACCCCCGTGCCACTGCCGGTTGCACCAAAAGAAGCTCCGACTCCAATGGAGGTAGACTGGACCCGAGCTAAAGGTTCCATCCTAGGAGTTTGCCACCAATGCCAAAGACCTGGGAACTATGCACAGGACTGCCCATTGTCCTTTGACATCCAAACCATAAGTATGGAGGAAAAACTAGAGCTACTTCCAGAACTTCTGAACCTTGCAGGAATGGCAGAAGTAGCATCAACGGGAGTATCAAAAAACCCTGAGGTGGTAGAAGGGTGGGAAGAAAAAGGAGAAGAAGAGGATTTTGGGGCCAGCAGTGGGTGAATTATATGCCCCTGCTGCCTGTACATAATAGGTTCTCATATCTGGAAGAAGAAAGTGATGAGATCGTTGCACCTTCCCTTCCAGAAGAGCAGCCATCCAAAGATGCACAGACATCAGAGGCTTGTCAAGCCCATGATATTGAGCTCCGACTCACTCAGTACTACCAACCAACCAACAGACCTTTACCCATGATATCCTCACTACCACACAGTCTCGGCTTGGTACATCCAGTACATTGTATAAACTATCTCTCCCACCTATCCCTTCCACCTCTCACTATTCTCTCATTTCACATCCATTCCCTTACCCGTCCTCCCCCAGGACACTTGATATCCACTTATTATTTCTGTCACGGCCTTATTGTTTTATTTTTGGCCATCCTCCATTGTTCTATTCCCATCCACTCCTTCGTTATTTTATTCTCAGCCATACTCCATTATTCTATTCTCGCCTACATTCTTTATTCTATTCTTGATCACTAAACAATACTGTCAAGCTTTGGTTACTGACAGACTTCGGTACTGCCGAGGGGTGTTGGCGAAAGGTCGAGCGGACTATGGCCAAGTCCTGCAGGCCAAGAGTAGTGGCGTTGGCTTCAACGTACTTGTGCATTGCACCCTACTTGCTGTGCATGCCACCTATTTGCAACAGACAGATACTCGAGGGGATGCTGATGATGCCGGCCCAAGTCGAGGACTTAACAGAGGAGAAGAAGGTAGAAGGGCCTAAGCCTAGTCGATACCCAGAATGAGGAAATATGTACATGCATGTCCTACTTATATAGGTTAAGAAGCGACATGTGGAATAAGGAATGTGGGACAACAAGGTATGCAGAGCATGTGGTTATTGTCCACAATGAATAAAATTAGAACAAGGAATGCAAAGCAGGGATAGAACAATAAAAGACAGGATAATAGAATCGCGACTCAAGATAGGACAATAAGGAGTAGCCGGGTATAAAACAATGGAGTCGTGACCGAGGATAATACAAGGACAGGAAGTCCTGAGGTGAAATGGACTGAGGAGTGTGGATGGTGGATGTACCGAGCCGAGACCGGCACACCAAGTGTTATGCATGCAGTGTTGACACTTGGTCGTGGATATAGGATGGTTGTTCGGTCAGCAATGCCGAATAGATGGGCCTCGGTACGTGTACTTGACAAATACCTCCACATGGTTTTTCATACCTTATTGTTCTCCATTCCCTACACCACCCTGTTCCTGTTAAGAATGATGAAGTTAAATAAAGAAGTCTTAAGCCTGTTGTACTTTAAAGATTATGCACAAGGAAATAAAAGAGTGAACTCAAGTCGGATGGCATGATTATGGACTCGAAAAACACGCTGTGATTTCAAACATTTAACTACCTATTTATATGAAGATACATAGGAGTCAGATAATGATAAAAAAAGGAAGATTGTTTATGATGATCAGAAGATGAGCAATGGTTACATATAGGGGAATGGTGTTGGAGTTTTTGGGGTGTGTGGGAAAAAGGAAATGGAGAAAAGAAAAAGGAAAAACAATGTCCTGTGTCTAGTTCATCTGCAAAGCCTGGATTCATTGTGTAGCTGGTCTCAACTCGATGTTGGGGTTAGATGGCTGTGGTAGCAATCCCTTGGCTCAATGTGGTGAGATGTTGTGTGTGCGCATGTTTGCGCCTCTACTCAACTCGGTTTAAGCTTGTACTTAACTCGTGTGCATGTAATGTGTATACATCTCGGTGATCTCGGCTCGACTCATTGGATTGAAGATGTTTATGTTTTGAATCTGGTGGCAGTGACAGTAGAAATGAAAGTAAAGAATGAATTGAGTCTGCTTATGCATATATTCAACAGTTCCACATCTTGCTTCTTAACCCATATAAGTAGTGTATGTATGTAGACAGTTCCTCACTCAGAATATCAACTTGGTTCAGACCCTCTCGTCCTCTTTTCCCTTGTTCAAGTCCTCCACCCCAAGCCGACACCCTTGGCACCCTCACAAGCGTTGCTCCTGTCCAAATCAGTGGCACGTGCAGAACAGCAGGGCGCAACGCACAAGCACATTGAAGCCTAGCCACCCCAAACGGTCTGCAGGACTTGACCGGCTCCTCAGCTTTACCAAGCCTAACAAGGCTCCACCAAAGCGGTCTCGGATACGACTCCAAAAATGAGAGAAGCAACTTCTGAAGAAGTATGTAGTTGCCACCACCATTTTGGAACCTGTCAAGACTGTGGTGTTAAGTTAATAACACTTCCAATCTCTATGACCGTGGAATAAACAAGTCTAAGAGAATACTAAACTTTGCTGCAGCACAACTCCGGAAATAATTTAATATTTGTACCTTGGTTACAACCCTCTGTAATAACTTGACAAAGTTAAGACAACTGGATTGTAATGCGTTTCTTAGCAGCAAAGACTAATAGTCTGCAAAGTCTGTATTAGGGTCATGGACACTATTGGGGTCCAAGTATTCCTAAAAGAAGGGAATGCGCTCAGAGGCTAGAGGAAATAAGTGGATTGACTTGAGATTCAAGTTAATTCACTCTGAGGTAAAGACAGGACAAATGTATTGCTTGTGAGGCAACAACACTTAACTGTAGAGTATCTCTGGTCAGGAAAATCAACTGAGCAGATCAACCCTTAAAGCAGAATGTAATCGACTAGAAAATCAATAGCCAATCTCACCCTGTAGAATCACAAGGATGTCACCCACCCTTGGCGTAAGCAGGAAAATCAACTACTTAACTAAGACTAATACAGGAACATCAACTGTACTAATCCCTGTCACTGGAAAATCAACAGATGACTAAGAAAAGAGTCACACAATTCACACAGACTGGTAGGATAGAAGCTGATGTATATTGTTACTTTTGGGAGGCCGTATGTCCTCCTTTTATATTGTATGTACACTAGGGCGAGAACTTCTATCTATTAATGGACATGGAAGGTTGTAGAACATTCTAGAAGGTTCCTAGCCAATCAACTTTCAGTACCTGACTATGAGTCATTTCCTTGCACAGCCTTGATCATGCACAGACCATGTACACAGCTTTTATGCCTTATATGTATGGTATTTTTGGTCTATTTACACTGGCTTTGTCAAGCCTTGCATAGCCCCATACCTGTGCTAAAATAGTGTCAAGTCCACGTACCGAGACCCATCCGCCGGCAGTGCCGACCGAGCAATCATCCTATATCCACGACCAAGCGCCCGTGTCGCATGCATCACACTTGGCGTGCCGGTCTTGGCTCAGCACATCCGCCATCCACACTCCTCAGTCCGTTTCACCTCGGGACTTTCTGTCCTTGTATTATCCTCAGACACAACCCCATTGTTTTATACTCGGCCACTCCCTATTGTCCCATCTTGAGTCACAACTCTATTATCCTGTCTTTTATTGTTCTATCCCTGCTTTGCATTCCTTGTTCTAATTTTATCCGTTGTGGACAATAACCACATGCTCTGCATACCTTGTTGTCTCACATTCCTTATTCCACATGTCGCTTCTTAACCTATATAAGTAGGACATGCATGTACATATTTCCTCATTCTGGGTATCGACTAGGCTTAGGCCCTTCTACCTTCTTCTCTTCTGTTAAGTCCTCGACTCGAGCTGGCATCATCAGCATCCCCTCGAGTATCTGTCTGTGGCAAATACAGTGGCACGCACGGCAAGTAGGGTGCAACGCACAAGCACGTTGAAGCCAACGCCACTACTCTTGGCCTACAGGACTTGGCCATAGTCTGCCCGACCTTTCGCTAACACCCCTTGGCAGTACCAAAGTCCGTCAGTAAACCGACGCTTGACAAATAGCTAGCATAGCCATGAAGCAGTGCTGTTGCAATGGGCACACCATTGTGCCTTATGCACTTGGTAACCAATTCAAACTCCACACTGAGTTTGAATAATTACTGGTTTTGGATATGATTAGCAAACTCAGCTGAGTTTGTGGACTCTTGTGGACACTGTAGTTGGGCTTCAACAAAATAAAGGGCTTTTAGCCTTGAGAAAATCAGGGAAAATAGGAGAAAAATATAGTGAATTTGAGGCTATTGGATACTACATTTAGATACCCAAAGACTAATTTTAATGCCACAATTTTAGTGACAAAAGGTGAAAATAAGCGAAAATTGTAAAAGAAAATTAAGAAAGAAAAGTAACTGGCACCATTGGGTGCTTTTTTAGACTAGGCCTAGATAGCCATAATCCCCTACAACCTGGTAGTCCTGGACCAGTCAAAGGGAGCCATCCTTTTTCTTAATGAAGAATATGGGGCTTCCCATAGGGGTTTTTGAGGGGTGGATATGACCCGTGCGGAGGTTTTCCTGCAAGAACTCATCCAGTTCTCTCTGCTCGCTCAGGGAGAGCAGGTACACCTTGCAAGCCGAGAGTTTTGTGCCTGGTTCTAGTTCGATTGCATGGTCACACATCCTCTGCTCAGGGAGAGAATCAAAGTACTCCTTGTCAAAGAGATCATTGAAGTCCTGGAGATAAGGTGAGAATGCCTGCCCCTTTCTCTCTAGGAGGAGTGCTTTGGAGGGCCCTTTTGGCCAGTTGTTGCGCAGTTGTGGCTGCTGCAATAGTCCCAATTGGGACGTTTGGTGGGGCTACAGTCGTGAAAAGGTGATCACCTGGTTCGAGGAGAGGCATACCATTGTCAGTGCCTTTATAGTCTTCCGACTTGTCAACTGTCATGCTTGGCAAGGGGCCTGCCTGGAGAGCCCAAATTGCCATTTCCTCCTGGCATTCCTTCTGCAACCTGGCTTGGCAGGTGTGGCATTGGGTGGAGCACTGACTTAGCGTGACCCCTTGCATATGCCAGTTGACCTCAGGGTTATGATTGTGGAGCCAGGGATAGCCAAGGATCATCTTGTGCTTCTCTAGATTGGTCACGGCAAATATGGCTTGTTCCAAGTGGTCTTGGTAGTGTAGGATCATGTCGACCATGTGTCAAATTGCTCCTCCTTCATTCAGGGTGCTGTCAACGTTGTATACTGGCATGGGTAGAGTCAATGGGTGCAAGGTCAATCTCTCGGTGACCGCAAACTTTTGGTCTATGAACAACCCGGTGGCCCTGCTGTCTAGTAGAGTGGCTACACCCTTAACCTCAGCCATGTCGGTAGTTTGTATCTCTACCTTGAAGTTCAGTGAATTTGGCAAGGAGGTAGAAGCCACTACATATTGTTTTGGGAGACTACGTTCCCAACGTTTTATCCTAGGGGGGGGAGATGGCGAAGCGCATGTCATATGCCTGGGAGCAATCTTGGGCAAAGTGGCCAGTCTTGCTGCATCGCCGGCATGTGAGGGACAGAGGATACCACCATTTGGTTGCATCGATGTCCATCGGCATGGGTCTGGGGGGTGGAATTGAAGGAAGGGAGGCTGACGATATTCTAGGAGGTGCAGGCACAGCCTGCCTAGTCAGGGGTTCGACAAGCCTTCAACTTGGCTGTGGCACAGAGGCGTGCAATGATGGGAATAGACCCCTGGAAGGCTTAGTTTTCTGCATGTGTAAGAGCTACCACTCATACAGCATTGTACCATGCCGAGATGTTGTCGTCTTTAAGCCTTCCATCTAGCATCTGCACAATGCGGCTCTGCATCATAGGGTCGAGGCCCTGCTAGAACTTCATAATGATAATCGCCCATCTGTATACTCGGCCTTTTTGACTAAGTCCTTGAATTGGTCGATATACTCGTCGACCGAGCATTTGCCCTGGTGATACTGATGTGACTGTTGATTCGCTGCATCAGTGGCCTCATGCAGGGGGTAGGAGTGTTGCCAAAAGGCTTTGGTGAAAGCCTTCCAGTTGGCGTAGAGCGGCCTGCCTGTTTTTGCTTTGTGGGCAAACACCCAGCCAGAGAAGATTGCTGCTCTCCTGGTCTTCATGAAGGACAGTGCCCAGAGGATCTGAGACTGCTTATCAGGGAAATTGGTGATGCAGATGCCAAGGTATAGGGTGTAGGACTGCATGAATGCTTGTCTGTGCGTGCAGTCACTGTTGAACTCAGAGGGCTTAGTGGGCTCCAACGTCCATTTCACGGGCTGCCAAACATGGGTCAGGAGACCTGCTACCAGATTTGTGGTGGTTGCCTGCAGTGCGTTCAGCCTCGTCTCCAAATCCTGCTTTTCTCTTCTCTCTCTCAGTAACTCCTGCTCTATACCGACCAGTCAGTCTAATAATTCTTGAGCCAACGGTAAATCCATAAGGGATAGGGTGTTTTTCTTTTATAAGTGAATGAGAAGGGGCTGCCATTGTCATTGCTTCCAAAGAGATTCGATTTGGAGTCATACGATGGGGCAGCCAGTACTTGTAGGAGAGAGTTTTCTACTGTAAGGGCAACCTAAGCAGGCATTCTACCCTCAGGCAGCATGCTGGCAAAGGGGGATCCAAAGGTTTAGTATAGTACCTAATACACAGTGACTAGCCTACCTGGCAAAGGGGGATCCAAAGAGAAAACTCTAGGGAACCCTTTGCCCACTAAATACTGTATGGTGCTCTGCGCCATACTGGGTATCATTCTCCATACTGACCGGGAAGCTCCGCCAGGGTCCTGACACTGGGAGCAATCGACGAAAGGAGGGCCGATAGTTACAATTGATGCTTCTGATGGATAACCGCCAGTGGTGGCAGTCGTTTGGTGGGTATTTTGTTTGGCACTGCCGTAAGTGGGCCGAATGGGTCTCAGTCGGTGGATATGAAGTACGGGTGGGGCAGTGTCGGTCGGGAGTCATTATCGGGGGTTCCCCTGACAATGGCCATCCTAGTTATTATCAATTGCTTTTCCAAGCAGTCTATCTTCATTCCTACATCTAATACCATCACTTTAGCTCAATTCACAGAACTCTTTGTACTTCATGTATTCTCCAAACATGGCATTCCTTCTCATGTCACTTCAGATAGAGGCTTGGAATTTGTGTCCCACTTTTGGCATTCTCCCAGGAAAGCCCTCGACATGAAGAAGTTGCATTTCACCTCAGGCTATCACCCAGAAGGCGATGGCCAGATGGAACATACTAATCAGACATTATGTTATGATGTAGAAAAAGGACGTAGTCGTAATATTATTAATCTCCCAAAGGTGAACAATGGCAAGGTTCAGAATAGGGCTTGGCTTCAACGTTATGCGTCGCTGTTACATACCATTGCAATGGTTAGTGAATACATGTAACAAGTTGCTGTTTAAATAGTGCCCACAGACTAATGCCAGATAACCTGGCATAGTGGCCTTTTGGCCCAGTTGGAAGAACACATTACTGTGGGAATTTGTTGCCTTTCACAGTATGCCAGGTTGACCAAAGGTCAGTGGTTCAAATCCCTGTGTGCACAATAATTTAGAGGGTTGTTGCAATCACTTGGACCCCAGGAACCCTGGCTTACATGATGGTCCATGACATCATGGGGGTCTGCTATGTTAAACAGTAATTAGAGTGCTTGGGGGGAGCCACAGACAGGCCTGGGAAACCTGTTAAGATATCATCACTCTGGCACCTCGAGGGCTCGGTACCTAAGGGGAAGGTACTGTTACATACCATTGCAATGGTTGGTGAATACATGTAACAAGTTGCTGTTTAAATAGTGCCCACAGACTAATGCCAGATAACCTGGCATAGTGGCCTTTTGGCCCAGTTGGAAGAACACATTACTGTGGGAATTTGTTGCCTTTCACAGTCACGCCTACTAGACCGCACGGTCCCCAATTTCGTAAAGGCGAGACAGACAGAAATGAACAGAGGAACCTTAGTCGAAATCAAGGTTGATTATCTGACTGAAGACTGAAGTACTGAGTACAAGATCTTTATACTACTTTCTAATCTATTAGGAGTCGAAGAGATTCCTATAATAGAATGAGAAAGCCGAGGATCGTGAAAAGCGAGAACAGAAATACTACGCCCCAAATAATGATCTCCTCCATGACATTGTGGAGTGACGTGTCACTCCGATTCTCAATGGAGTTACCCTAAGGAACGTAATAGTGAATCGGATACAAAAGACTGAGCGGAATTGCGAATAGATGAAAATGGAATGAAACGTAAATGAAAGGATATTAAACATAAATGAAGACAGAATGGAATAGCGAGCATATGGAGTGTGATGTAAATGAGTGGAGTGAATTGACAGGAGCATGTGATGCCAAGATGGATACACGAGGTGCATATAGTCCATGGGCTGAGGGCGTATGGTTGGATAAGCGAGCGAGAGCGGAGTTGGGCTGAGTGGGCTGAAATGAATAGTCGGGCATGTCGGCGTACGGTTCCTGACAGTATCCTCCCCTTACGGCTGAGTCCCACGAGGCTGCGGAAATGAAGTTCCAGAACGGTGGCCCCGTTGGAGTTCAGAAATGCAGAAAGCGTATAAGAGTGGCCGTGAGGGAGTTTAGGGGGTGACCATCATCGACATCACCAATGGAAGATGCTTACATCAACCCTGCCTACATGCAGAAGCTAATGGGTCTCTACCCCTCGCCCATCACCACCTATCTCCAAGGTGAGAACAACCTCCCCGTCGCCGTCCCATCCCCCTCGTCGTCTACTATCGAGCGCAGCCAGGCACTACTCAAACAAGAGCACATCGATGTGCGAGAGCCCTGGATTGAAGGGGCGAATTCGAAAAGTGTGAAGGTGAGTAAGAATGTTGTCTCGGAATTGACTTTTAACTGATATTTGTTTTTGCAGTATGTGTGAAAGGCAACAAATTCCCACAGTGATGTGTTCTTTCAACTGGGCCAAAAGGCCACTATGCCAGGTTATCTGGCATTAGTCTGTGGGCACTATTTAAACAGCAACTTGTTACATGTATTCACCAACCATTGCAATGGTATGTAACACATTAGAGCAGTACCTTCACATCTATTGCAACTATCAACAAGACAATTGGGCTTTGCTATTACCCCTTACAGAGTTTGCCTATAACAATGCTCCCAGAACCACTATAAGTGTTTTGCCATTCTTTGCCAATAAAGGCTACCACCCTAATTTCACCATTTATCCCAAATGTAACCTCGCTTCATCCTGAGCACAAGACTTTGTAGTCGACCTGGATGAATTGCACCAGCAGCTTCAAATCAATATTCTCGAGGTTCAACAAATGTACCAGACCTCAGCAGATGCTAAGTGACTTCTATCCCCAGACTTTCCTATTGGCATGTCTCATGTTTGTCAAAGCTCAATTGTTGAGGATGACTCTCCCTGAAAAAAAACCTAGCTGAGAAGTTTTTGGATCCATTTGAAATCATTGCATATCCCAGTACTCACCAGTTACTCTGAAACTTCCAGAATACATGAACATAGTACACCCTGTCTTCCACATCTCAATGCTCCAGCCAGCCTCTCCTAACCCCATTCCTAATCACATTCAACTACCTCTACCTCCAATCATCATCAACGTGAAACCAAGTTCAAAATATCTGGAGTCCTTGACTCAAAGATTAATAACAGATACAGGGTATGCAGGTTGTTATATTTACTATGGTAGGCAGGATACGAAGGCACAGATGAAGAAACTTTATAGCTCCTTGTCAAGTATATGTACCGAGATCCTGGTAATTCAGCAGTGCCGACCGAGCAGTCATCCTACGTCCACATACAAGTGTCCATGCCACATGCACGTCACTTGGTACACCGGTCTCGGCTCGGCACATCCACCACCCACATTCCTTGTCCATTACCCCTCACATACTCTACACCACTCACCATCCATTAATCCCACCATGCCTACTCCTCATTCCTTGATCCGCCTCACCTCGGGACTTCCTGTCCTTGTTTCATCCTCGGTCACAACCATTGTTTTATAGTCGGGCACTCTCTATTGTCCTATCCCTGGCCACATTCCTATTATTCTATCTTTTATTGTTCTATTCCCATTTGCATTCCTTCATTCTAATTTTACTCGTTGTGGACAATACCCACATGCTCTGCATACCTTATTATCCCACATTCCTTATTCCACATGTCGCTTCTTAAACCTATATAAGTAGGGCATGCATGTACATATTTCCTCATTCTGGGTATCGACTAGGCTTAGGCCCCTTGTCTCTTCCTTCCTCTGTAAAGTCCTCTACTTGGGCTGGCATCATCGACATCCTCCCGAGTATCCCGTCTGTTGCAGATCAGTGGCATGCATGGAGAGTAGGGTGCAACGCATGAGTACGTTGAAGCCAAAGCCACTACTTCTAGCCTGCAGGACTTGGCCATTACCCATCCGCATTCTCAGCATTACCGAAGCTCGACAGCTTGACAGAATTCCCGAAGCCTGACAGTATACCCAGAATCAAACTACTTTCCGTGCCTTCATTCCTTACGAATATGGTCCCACAAGACACCTTTTTAATGATCTTTCTATCTTCTTATTTGGAACCAGGTTCCCTGGTAACCCTTTCTAACTACTTTGAATCAGGATCTGCTCATAGCTTCATCGGATCGTCTTACCCCTGGAAAGGTCCCAATACTTCAACCAACCCAGTTCTGCTCAATTCTCCAATAATACCACCAGTTTGGTTGTTACCAAATCCACAGAATTGACTACTAGGTGTCCAACAAGACAAATGCATGCCCCAGCATTTTCGACCAAGTACCAGTATAGATTTGGAAACCATCCACTTCAGAAGAATTTCAGTCTTTCCTGCCAACTGGGAGGCAACACCCCACCCTCGGCATCCTGTCTGGCATGCTTGATCAATCAGCATCAGCTCACAGTTTATTTGAAAATTTCCTTTATGATCATGCTCTGTCTTAGAACCCTTCTTGATCTAGTACTGCTTGCTAACTGCATAGACATGTTCACTAGATTTTCCATCCAGACAACTTCAGTCCAACCATCCATCTGTCATGTCACTAGATCTGTCAGTTGGCAATATTCAGTCACAACTTGCTCACCTGCTATAATCTGTTGATTAACAGGGTATTGGGCAGTACTACATTCCATCACACCACTAACACTTTTAGGTGCGTCCCAATGGCCTCGGTCCAGTTGGCACTTGCCACTGCTCCAAAAGCCTCACCCAGGATCCTGTTCCATTGCTGGAAGCTCTGCCAATAGCCCTAGTCAATGCAACTGCCTTGCACATGCTTGTATACCAGAACGGCTGGCAAGTTTTTTGGCTGGGACCTCTTGGTCAGTGGCACCACTTGGCACATTTGGCCAAGGTCTCTTCCATCCATCCCCATCTGTTCTTGTTCATTTACTCCATATATGCACATTATATGCCCTTACAACTCTTCTCCATTCTTCTCGGCTAGAGGCCGACACCTTTAGTAGATGTTGGGATGTCTACCTAAAAGGGGGGGTGGCAACTAGCTAGATATACTTCAAACTACGCAATCTCCCCTCCCAAAGACATCCCTCTCCCAAAAAACCCCTCCATTCACCCATCTCCACTCTCTATCCCATCTTTCACTTCCTCCATTCCCTCAGTCCTACCCCTACATCATCCCAAATCCCCTCTACAAGCAACCCAACACTCTACTTCTGACTTTACAAACACACCCATCCCGAACAACTTCCAGTCCATCTGTCACCCCCTTCATTCTTTCTGTTTACCAGCCAGGAAGACCGAACACCTCGGCTCACACGACTTGTTATTTCCCCTCTCACATGTTTTCTGTCTTTGTCAAGAAAAAAAAATCTCTATATTTCTTTAGTCTATTTCAACATTCCGATCATCCTCATCCTTCCTCTGCTTTCCCTTCCCTTTACCTGACTCTGTACCCAACTCCCCATCCTTTGTCTGATCCTGGCCTTCTCCTGAACCTCCCGAACGCCCCTCCAGTATGAGAAACAGGGTGTTCTCTATCTGACGGGCACTTCAGAGAAGCTCCTCTAACAGTTCCACTGTCCCCCTCCCTCCCGATGGCCCAGCCTGCGGTACTTCTATAGGAGTCTTCCCGCTCAGCTGCATGGTACAGGCCTGCCTCGGCCTCTTTGTTGGTGGTTCTTCCACCTCCTCACAAGGTGGACAGATTGATAGTGATGATTCTCGGGTCGACTTGTTTTGCACCTGGGCCCCTCTTGGCCTCTCACTCCTTCCCCATCCTCTCGCACTCGGCCTTTTACTGGGCCCCGCCTCTGCACTCCTACCCCTCTTCTGCTCTGGAACCATCAGGACTCCCAAAGTTCCAGGGACCCCCATTTCTGTCCATTTGGCCGTTTCGGCCCCTTGATTTTTGGCCTCTTGGCCATCTCCCACCTCATCCACAGTAATCCGTTCTTCTGCTACCTGCTCTGTAGTAGTAGCATCCTCGATCTGTCCTGGGGCTACTGCCCCTGCTGAAACATCATCCTCATCTGCCCCCTCCATACCCTCAGCGGCTTTTTGTGTTGCCTGCCCCATAGTTTATGCTTCCTCCCAATCATGCCAATGGGGGATCCATCTCTCGTTCAACCCCTGCTCACCATTGTCAGTTTTGGCATTCATTGCTCCTGATTCTGTGATGTTTGATGGAATAAGGTGATGCAGTTGGCTGATGGGAAACCTAGGGACTTCCCAAACAATCTGCAACGCCATGTTTAGGCATCCCGAACCCTAATTTCAATCTCTGACCTGCCGGCTTCATGGGTTCAGCCACTAAGGGGGGGATACTGTCAAGTACACGTACCGATATCCCGGTAATTTTGCAGTGCCGACCGAGCAGTCATCCTACATCCACATACAAGTGTCTATGCCACATGCACGTCACTTGGTATGCCAGTCTCGGCTCGGCACATTCACCACCCACATTCCTTGTCCATTACCCCTCACATACTCTACACCACTCACTATCCATTAATCCCACCATGCCTACTTCTCATTCCTTGATCCGCCTCACCTCGGGACTTCCTGTCCTTGTTTTATCCTTGGTCACAACCATTGTTTTATAGTCAGGCACTTCCTATTATCCTATCCCTGGCCACATTCCTATTATTCTATCTTTTATTGTTCTATTCCCGTTTGCATTCCTTCATTCTAATTTTACTCATTATGGACAATACCCACATGCTCTGCATACCTTATTGTCCCACATTCCTTATTCCACATGTCTTAAACCTATATAAGTAGGGCATGCATGTACATATTTCCTCATTCTGGGTATCGACTAGGCTTAGGCCCCTTGTCTCTTCCTTCCTCTGTAAAGTCCTCTACTCGGGCTGGCATCATCGACATCCTCCCAAGTATCCCATCTGTTGCAGATCAGTGGCATGCATGGAGAGTAGGGTGCAATGCATGAGTATATTGATGCCAAAGCCACTACTTCTGGCCTGCAGGACTTGGCCATTACCCGTCTACATCCTCAGCATTACTGAAGCTCAACAAAGCTTGACAGAATTCCCGAAGCCTGACACTCCTTGTGACAGAACTTAATCATGTATCAGAACTCATTCAAGACTTTCACAAGTCGTACCCATCCAAACCTAGACCATTATCTATTCTATAAGCACCTCGTAATTTCTCTTCTATTCACTCTTGCTCATTCCATTTTCATTATTATTTTCCACTTGCAATTCAGCTCCTTCCTTCCATTTTCAACTTCAGCTCTCAATTCCAAATCACTCATTCGTTCAGTTCAAGTTCAATTCTGAATCAAATTCAATTCCAAAAAACAAAGACAAAAAAAAAAAGAGATTATACAAAAAATATCATTCTTGAGTCCAATTACACTTTCTACATTCCTATTTCCAACTCCCCTTCCTCAACATCATCCCATGCAGTATTAGAACTATCTACCCAATTCTCCCAAGTACCCTGCACCAAGGGTGGCTCAGGCACCAACTCCCTACTCACTGACCTCTGATAACTTATCTGAAGTGCCAGGTTCCTCACTTCCACTTGCAATTCCTCGTTTGTGATCTGACCCTTGGAATTCTCCCACCAACTGTCCACCATCTCTTGACAAAGGGAGTTGACTGACTGTTTTAACTCCTGAATTGCCAGGGTAAGGGCAATAACAGGCAAAGTTTGGGAAGGTGCGAGGACTACAGGCGGTGGAGGGACAACAGGTGGTGGGGGTAAGGGAGAAGGCGGTGGTGATGGTTTAGGTAGTGGAGGGACAACAGGTGGTGGGGGTAAGGGAGAAGGCAGTGGTAATGGTTCAGGCAGTGGTGGTGAGGCAGCTGGAGGTAGAGGAGCTGGGGGTGAAGGGGCAGGTGGTGTAGGTGATGACACTATAATACATGGTGTCGGCACTGCAGTAGGCAGTGAGGAAGTGGGCAGTGGTGATGATGGTAGCTCAAGAGGCTGGGGAGTGGGCAAATCAGGGAGGAAGAGGGGATACACACTGGAGGCTCTAACCTCAGCCTTTTTGAGGGACCTACCTCACTCTGTCCTTCATCCTCTGGTGTACTTTTCCTCACCCTTTTCTTCAACCTCAGACTTCTCTCAACCTCGGAATTCCTCTCCTTAACCTTCCTCTTATTCTTCCTCTTACTTGTTCCTCAACCTTGCTCGTTTATGCTACACCTAACACCCCTCTCACCACACCAAATGCACACATCTAAATCCAAATCTTCATCCTATTTCCTTAGGCATGTGTTGCCTTGTTTTTTGAAATGTTTGCAGGGCTTCTCGGCCATTTGTCTGCATGGCCATTTGTCTGCACAACTAAGGCATCCGGTCATCTTCTTCGCCTAACTTTGCCCTTCGAAAAAAAACACCATGGACATCACCCTTGTCATTTTGCATTTGAAGATGAGCATACTGCAAACAAGTAATCAGTTAAAAAAGAAGCAACCTGAGACAATACATTACTCACCTTTATACTTTTCGAATTTGCTCTTTCGACCCACAGTTCTCACACAACAATGGCATCTTGCTCTAACAGCGCCTTGCTATTAGGGAATGGCACGGGTCACCCATGGGTCAAATGTGGGTGACCCGCACCCGACCCATGGGAAACCCGAACCCATCAACCCATGGGTTTTTTCCCACGGGTCGACAGGTCTCGGGTACGCGCCACACCCGCATGCAATACGTCGCGTACGTGGCGGCACGTACGTCGCGTTCGTCACGGCGCATGCGCATACGTCGCGTACGTGGCGGCGCATGTGTGTACGGGCGTTGCGTACGTTCGTGCGCATACGTCGTGTACGTGGCGGAGCGTGTGCGTACAGGCATTGCGTACGTTCGTCACGGCGCGTGCGCATACGTCGCGTACATTGCGTACGTGGCGGCGCGTACGTTGCACTCGTCACGGCGCGTGCGCATACGTCGTGTACGTCGCGTGCACGTACGCGTTCGTGTCGGAGTTGACGCCCCGGGTTGGGCCCGGGTCACGGGTGCTTGCAGCTTGACCCGCACCCACACCCAAGGACACCCGACCCGGTGACCCGTGCGGGTTGGCCTGACCCGTGCATTTCCCTACTTGCTATGCTTGATGGTTGAAGTGGAGGGAGTAGGAATCTCAATGGGATAGGATGTGGGTTTGCCTCTGAGATAGCTGGCAATGGGTGAGGAATAGAGGCATATGAGCTTCTGGATGTAGGCAGGGTTGATGTATGTCTCTTCTATTGGCGATGTCGATGATGGTTACACCTCAAAATCCCTAATGGCTACTCTTATATGCTTTTGCAAATCCGAACTCCAATGGGACCACCGTCTATGACTTCATTTCTACAGCCTTGTAGGACTCAGCTGTAAGGGGGGGATACTATTAGAAACCATTGCACCAGCATGCCCGACTATTCAAATCAGCCCATTCAGCCTAACTCTGCCCTGACTTGCCTATTCAACCATATGCTCCTCAGTCTTGTCAAGCCCCGGATACCAAGCTCTGGTTCACTCGGTAGTACCGACCGAACAACCCTTGCCT
>QLPI01015503.1:0-17463 GCA_003314275.1 Chroogomphus rutilus | reverse complement strand
AAAACCACCAATATGTACATATAGTTCTATGCCATTGATCTGTGGTCTCAGAATAATTTTTTTATCAATGCTGCCAGATCCTTGTGCAAAATGGCGAGCGTGACACTTGAGTCACGTGACCTTAGCGGAAACCGTTTGTCCGCTACCTTATCACCGGTTCATGGCCCTGGCTCAGTACATTTGGTACATCATCTGGTTCACCACTCTCATCCCACCCCCTCCATCCTTTGCTATTCCCTCATTCCCCATCCCTTCCCTTACCCATTTCCCCTAGGGACAATTGTTATTCATTTATTATTTGGTCACGGCCCTATTGTTTTATCTTCAGCCAAAATTCCATTGTTCTATTCTCATCCACTCTCTCATTATTTTATTCTCAGCTATATTTCATTATTCTATTCCCGCCTACATTTCTTATTCTATTTCTGATCACTGTGGAAAATACCTCCACATGATTCTTCATACCTTATTGTTCTCCATTCTTTATGCCATCCTGTTCTACATCTCACTTCTTAACCTATATAAGTAGCGGATGTATGTAGATAGTTCCTCACTCTGAATATCAACTTGGTTTGCATCCCCTTGTCCTCCCTTCTCCCATCTGAAGTCCTTTACTCAGGCCAACACTCTCAGCATCCTCCTGGGTCTCTCTTCTGTCCAAATTAGTGGCACGCATGGAATAGCAGGGCACAATGCACAAGTACATTGAAGCCTAACTACCCCGATCGGTCTGCAGGGCTTGACCAACTCCCATCTGCACTATCGGCATTACTGAGACTTAACACCTATCTTCAGCCCTCTGATTGGACATCACACCTATGTCAGGCTTTGGTAATGCTGAAGGTATGGTTGGGAACTGGCCAAGTCCTGCAAGCCAGTTGTAGTGGCTTGGCTTCAATGTGCTTGTGCATTGCGCCCTACCTCCTGTGCATGCCACTGATTTGGGATGGAAGAGATGTTCGAGAGGATGCTGAGAGTGTTGGCCCAAGTGGAGGACTTCTGGACAGAGGGAGGAGAGCAGGAAGGCATAAACCTAGTTGATACTCAGACTGAGGAACTATGTACATGCATTTGCTACTTATATAGGCTAAGAGGTGGAATGTAGAATAAGGGTGGCATAAGACATGGAGAAAAGAATAAGGTATGAAGACCATGTGGATGTATTATCCACAGCAATCTGGAATAGAATGATACAATGTAAATGAGAATAAGACAATGAGATATGACCAATAATAAATGAGTAGGAGTGTGAGGAAAAATAGAACAATAGAGGTTGGCCAAATATAAAACAATAGGGCTGCGACCGAGTGATAAATGAATAGTGAATGTCCTGAGGGTACACAGGCAGAGGGAAGGATGGGGAATAGAAGAATAATAAAGAATAGGAGGGTAGGACATCCCATATCTTGCTGCAGTTGGATGCCTGAATTACCTTGCTGTTGGGACCAGACCAGATCTTGCACATGCTGTGGGTGAACTTGGCCAGTTTAGCTCAAATCCTAGTCTAGGCCATTGGAAGGCTGTCCAACATGTGCTCAAATACCTCAAAGGCACTGCAGATCTTGGATTGACCTATGGTCCTCCTAGCCCTAGTCCCCAGCCAATGCTCCAGGCCTACTGTGATGCAAATTATGCTGGGGATGAGGACAGAAGGCGGTCAACAACCGGTTATGCCTTCTTCATTGGAGGAGCTGCAGTGAGCTGGAGTAGCAAGCGACAACCAACTGTAGCCACATCCTCTTCTGATGCTGAGTATATGGCAGCCAATTTTGCAGGATGGGAGGCCATGTGGTTGAAACAGCTGCTCACTGAGCTTGGCTATCATATCCCACAACTCACCATTTACTGCGATAGCCAGCCTGCAATAGCTGTGTCCAAGAATCCTGAACATCACTCTCGAATGAAGCACATTGATGTGATGTACCATTGGCTCAGGGAGAAAGTTGAGAAGAAATTGCTCAAGCTCCAATTTGTGCCTACAGATGAGATGGTTGCAGATGTGCTCACAAAGGGACTTGTTAAGATGAAACATGAGAAGTGTAGGACAGGCTTGGGAGTTTGCAAAAATGGAGGGAGACTTCATTGAGGGGGTGTGTTGAGATGCACTGAAGTCCCCTTTTATGTTTCCATTTGTGCATGACTGGTATTTGGCCAGATATGACTTGTTTTGTGTATTACACCTTCGATGTTTTGAGCTGAGTTTGAATTTAGCTTACATAATAACACAGTTTTCACTTTTGCGCTCCAACACATTCAGGGGGTAGAAGTGTTGCCGGAAGGCTTTGGCAAACGTCTCCAGTTGGCATAGAGGGGCCTGCCTGTTTTTGCCTCGTGGGTAAATACCCTGCTGGAGAAGGTCGCAGCTCTCCTAGTCTTCATGAAGGATATTTCCCAGAGGATCTGGGACTGCTCATCAGGGAAGTTGGTGGTGCAGATGCCAAGGTATAGGGTGCAGGATTGTATGAATGCCTGTCCATGTGTGTGGTTGCCATCAAACTCAGAAGGCTTGGCAGGCTCCACTGTCTGTTTTGCAGGCTGCCAAGTGCAGGTTGGGAAGCCTACTACTAGGTTTGTGGTGGTCACGTGTAGTGCATTCAACCTCGTCTCTAAATCCTGCTTTTCTCTCCTCTCTCTCAGTAACTCCTGCTCTATACCGACCAGTCAGTCTAGTAATTCTTGAGCTGATAGTAAATCCATTAGGAATAGGGTGTTTTTTTATAGGTGAGCAAGAAGGGGCTGCCGTTGTTGTTGCTTCTGAAGGAATTTGATTTGGAGTCGCATCATGAGGTAGCCAGTACTTGTGGGAGAGAGTTTTCTACTGTAAGGGTAACCTAAGCAGGTGTTCTACCCTTGGGTGGTGCACTGGTGAAGGGAGATCTAAAGATTTAGTCTAGTACCTAATTACATAGCAACTAGCATACCTGATGAAGGGGGATCCAAAGAGAAAACTCTAGGGAACCTTTTGCCTACTAACTACTGTATATAAGTATCATTGCTATGGCACTCCATGTCATACCAGGCATCATTCTCCATACCTACTGGGAAGTTCTTCCAGGGCCCCAGTATAGCAAGCGACTGAAGAGGGCATGGCCGAAAGCTGCAATTGATGCTTGTTGATGATAACCGCCAGTCGCGGTGCCCATTCAGTGTATATCTCGTTTGGCACTGCCATGAGTGGGCCAAACAGGTCTCAGTTGGCAGGTATGAACCTCATGAACCTGGGGTGGTGTCACGACCACACATTGTGCCTTGACTTACTCGGCAGTACCGACCGACCGACCCTTACTCATATCATCCCATGGTGCATGGTCTCGGTTTGGTACACCCGGTTCATCACCTGGTTCATTATCCTTTCCCCAACCCCTATTCTTTATCATCCCTACACTCCCTGTCTTTCCCCCCACTCGCTTACCCTTGGGATGTTTACTATTCTCTGCCACTTACTCGCGGCCCTATTGTTTTATTCTCGGCCATTCCTTATTGTTCTATTTTTCCCACAATCTCACTCGCTTATATTTCATTGTCTTACTCTCACATTATTCTATTCTAATCGCTGTGGACAATACCTTCACATGATCTTCATACCTTATTCTTTTTTCCATGTCTTATGCCACCCTTATTCCACATTCCACCTCTCAGCCTATATAAGTAGTAGATGCATGTACATAGTTCCTCAGTCTGAGTATCAACTAGGTTTATGCCTCTCTACTCTCCTCCTTCTGTTCAGAAGTCCTTACTCAGGCCGACACCCTTAGGGAATGGCACGGGTCACCCACGGGTCAAATGTGGGTGACCCGCACCCAACCCATGGGAAACCCAAACCCATCAACCCATGGGTTTTTTCCCACGGGTCAACAGGTGTCGGGTGCATACCGCACCCGCATGTGCCGTACGCAGGCGCAACATATGACACAAACACGCTGTAAGCGGGTACAACATACGACACGAACATGCCGCACGTGTGCGTGTCATACGCGTGAGCGTAAGGCGTGTTGGTGTCAGCGTGTGCGTATATGGCACGTCGGTGTCGGCGCATGTGCGTGTGGCATGTTGGTGTCGGCGCATGCGCGTACGGCGCATTTATGTCATACGCGTGCGCATACGGCATGGTCGTGTTGTATGTGTGCACATGCGGCGCGTGCGTGTCATATGCATGTACATGGTTGAGGGGGCGGGTTGAGCCAGGTCACGGGTGCTCTCGGCTTGACCCACACCCAAACCCAAGGGCACCCGACCCGGTGACCTGTGCGGGTTACCCTAACCCATGCTAGTACTGACTTTACGATGCTAGTGGGAATCGGCCAAGTCCTATAGACCGATTGGGGTGGCTTGGTTCAATGCACTCGTGCATTGTGCCCTACTTTCTATATGTGTCACTAATTTCAGAGAGATGGAGAACTTGGGAGGATGCCGAGAGTGTCAGCCCAAGGAGAGGACTTCAGACAGGAGGAAGGAAGGCAAGAAGGTATAAGCCAAGTCAATATTCAGAATGAGGAACTATCTACATCCATGTTCTACTTGTATAGGTTAAGAAGTGAGATGTTGTTAAGTCTCAGCAATGCTGATAGTGCAGATGGGAATTGGCCAAGTCCTGCAGACCGATCAAGGTGGCTAGGCTTCAACATACTCTTGTGTTGTACCCTGCTTTTCCATGCGTGCCACTAATTTGGACAGAAGAAAGACCTGGGAGAGTGCCAAGAGTGTTGGCCCAAGTAAGGGACTTCAGACCAGAGAAGGGAGGACAAGAAGACATAAACCAAGTCGATATTCAGAGTGAAGAACTATCTACATACATTCACTACTTATATAGGTTAAGAAGCAAGACATGGAACAGGGTGGCATAAGGAATGGAGAATAATAAGGTATGAATAATCATGTGGAGGTATTGTCCACAATGATCAAGAATAGAATAATAAGATATGGCCAAGAATAGAATAATGGGAGAGCGGGTGAGAATAGAACAATGGAAAATTGGCCAAACATAATACAATAGGGTTGTGACCAAATAATAAGCAAATAGCAGTTGTCCCGAGGGGAAATGGGTAAGGAAAGGATGGGGGATGAAATAATAGTAAAGGATAGAGGGGATGGGATGAGAGGAGTAAACCAGGTGATGTGCTGAATGTACTGAGCTGGTGAGGAATGGCTTGTCACTGGTGTGTGGGATTAAGTGGTAAGGGTCATTCGGTCAGTACTGCTGAGTGAACTGGAGCTCAGTATCGTGGACTTGACAGATGTGGAATCAGGGTGGCATAAGACATGGAGAAAAGAATAAGGTATGGAGAGCATGTGGAAGTATTGGAAGTATTGTCCTCGATGTTCAAGAATAGAACAATAGAATATGGCTGAGAATAAAATAATAAGAATGTAACTAAAAATAAAACAATAGGAAGTGACCAAAAATAAAACAATAGGATCATGACCAAAAATAAGTGAATAGAAATTTCCCAAGGTAAAACGGAAAAGGGGGGAAGATCAGGAATAGAAGAAAAAGAAAATGTAGAGGGGATGGGATGAAGGGAAATAGACAGAATGATGAACCAAATGTACTGAGCCAAGACCATATACTAGTAAAGAATGACTTGTCACTGGTGTGTGGGATTAAATGGTAGAGATCATTTGGTCAGTACAACCGAGTGAACCAAGGCTTGGTGTTGTATACTTGACAATTTCAAATATTAGTAATTCTTAGTAACTGAGAACAAGGGGAACTAAAAATGGGGAGAAGATCCCTGATCAAAACAACAAGGGGATTGAAAGTACAAGGGGCCAAGTGAACTTTGTAACAAAGCCGCTCTGGGATCTGAATGGGATCTGAGTGGGATCTTGATGCACTTCCATATCAGGACATGGGGAGCAGGGTTGATATCAGGGGAACCCCCGATAATAGGTCCCAACCAACACCACCCCACCTGTCAGGTCTCGGTACTGCCAATGGTGCTGTCAGAACTGGCCAAGTCCTGCAGGCCAGTCGGAGTGGCTTGGCTTCAACATACTCATGCGTTGCACCCTGCCTCCTGTGCGTGCCACTAACTTGTAACGGAAAGAGATACTCAGGCAGATGCCGAGGGTGTCTAGGGAATATGCAATAGTACTCGGCCAACACGTTGTCAGCATTTTTGGTGCCTGACAGTATATTCAGAATCAAGCTACTTTCCATGTTTCACTTCTTACATTATACCCCCATAAACTAGATCTTTGACCCATGTTGAAGACAGCCAGCTCACCCCTACAGTAATACAACAAAGGGCACATAGTGCCTCAGGCACTCCACCCCTCCATATCAGTTATATTTTGCCACAACCAATTGAGCAATACTCATGCATTAAAGAGGTGGTCGATGATGACATTGAATACATAGATGATGACAAGAACTTCATTCAGTAGAGGACAAACTTGGCTTGGTACACTCTCATGAAGGTACCAAGGCTGAGGGACGGCCTCAACTAGAATGGCAGGCAAACATGCCTGAACCCCCTTGTACCCCTGTAGCCATGCCTCCTCTACCTATGGCTACACTTCCACAAGCCAGGCAACCTCTCTGAGCTAGACAACCCCTACAGGCCAGGCAAGCTCTGCAGGCCAGGCCAGCTCCTCAGGCCAGACAGGCTCCACAAGCTGGGCCAGTCCCTCAGGCCAGGGCCTCTCCCAGCCAGGCTAACAACAACAACAATGATCTTTTAAATGCAATCCTCAAACTCAGCAGAATGGCCTGACAACATCATCAGGATGGTCAAGCTGCCAGAATTTGTAAGCCAGAACCCTGTGATGGGACTGACCCAAAAAAGCTAAAAGGTTTTATTTTTATTTGCAGAATGAACTTCCACACTCAGCCCAATTCATTCCCAAATGATAGACAAAAGGTCAACTATATAGTCTCCTATCTGAAGGGAACAACAGCATTGGAATGTTTTGAGCTGTACCTTACTGGCAACCCAAATACAGAACCTCATTGGATGAGTGACTTGGAGCTATTGTTAAGAACTGAAAAGGGACGTAGTTGTAATAACTCCTAATGTTGAAACAATAGCGAGGTTCATAGTAGGGCTTGGCTTTAACTTATGTGTTGCACCATCCAGACCTCAAGATCCCTAACTTCATAATGCTGAGGACTGTAATGCCAAGGTGGATCGTAATGATGATGTTGGGCATATAGGTAGTAGAGCAAGACAGAAGTGAATGGGGGAATCTTAGTTGATATTCTGACTGAAGACTATCAAACATACAGGTTTTTATACTAATTTCTTTATCTATGAAGAGTCCATGTCAAATGGAAAAGGTTAGATAAGAAATGCAAGGATCGAAATGAAATGGAGAGTGAGTATTCCCAAAGCATTTCTGATATGCAATGGAGTTACCATAAATGGAATGTGACAAATGACCCAACAATAGAAAAGAGTAATAGCGAGGTTGAATTCAGATTAGGAAAGTGGAGTGAAGTCATAAATGGAAATGGAAAAGTGAAGTGAATGAATGTATACTATAAATAGTAATACAATCATGTGGTATTGGAAATATGACCATGTGGTGTAATAGATATAAAAGAGTGTAGCATGTGATGCCAAGATAGAATAGGTGGAAAACACAAGGGTGATCATATGGCTGAACGAGCATATGCTGAATTGCCTAATAAGGAATGGGTAACTCAGCAATGTGATCCTAACAGCTATTCATCAATGAACTGCAAATTAACTTTGGCTCATGGGATGAACAAGCCGATGCTGAAATTGCCCTTGAGAAGCTGACTATGCAGGATAATCATAAGGCAACTAGGTTTTTTGTAGAATTTTACAGGCTCTCAGCTCTTGTTGATTACAATGACAATGCTCTCCTCTGCAAGGCATATATGGCTCTGCCAAAGTGCATCAAAGATGGCCTCATCCACTTCAATAAACCCTGCACCCCCAACAACCTTCAAAACCTCATTCAAAGGATCGACATGAGGTATTGGGAATAAAAGGCAGAACAAGCTCAGGAGAGTAGCAAAGAGCCAAAGAAAGATTTAAAATAAGATAACACTGGAAAAAGATCCACCTTGGACAACTGCCAGCAAGGTAACAGCAATGACAACAGCAGCAACAACGTCAACTCAAACCAACCGAAGGGCAAGGACAAAAAAAATCCTCTGCCAAACCAAGCCAAATATGCTAAGAATCTTGACAAAGATGGCAAGCTCCTCCTGAAGGAATGACAGAGATGTATAGATAATAACCTGTGTCTCCTTTGTGTGGCCAGTGATCACAAAGTCACTGAATGCCCCAAAGCAACCAAGGCCCATGCGACTATGACTCCCAATACCACCTGCCAGGTAACTGACACCTCAGACACCAAAGATCCAAGGCATCTGAGAACTATTCTGCCATCTGTCAGCCTCTAAGCAGACCAAGAGTTGCGTTGACTTGGGAAGTGCCAGTAGTGAGGTTTTAATCAATGCTTCTATCCCTTTTCCTCTTCTTTGATAATTCTTCTATTCTCTGATTCATTGCCAAACAACTTGGTAGCTCCCTGTCAGGCCTTGGTAATGCCAAAGGTGCAGGTGGGAGCCGACCAAGTCCTGCAGGCCAGTCGTAGTGGCTTGGCTTCAACATACTCATGCGTTGCACCCTACCTTCTGTGCATGCTACCGATTTGGAATGGAAGAGATGCTCGAGAGGATGCCGAGAGTATCAGCCTGAATAGAGGACTTCTAAACAGAGGAAGGAGAGCAGAAAGGCATAAACCTAGTTGATACTCAGACTGAGGGACTATATACATACACTTGCTACTTATATAGGCTAAGAGGTAAAATGTAGAATAAGGGTGGCATAAGACATGGAGAAAAGAATAAGGTATGGAGACCATGTGGAAGTATTGTCCACAGCAATCTAGAATAGAACAATAAGATGTAAACGAGAATAAGACAATGAAATATGACCAGTAAATAACTAGTAGGAGTGTGAGGAAAAATAGGACAATAGAGGGTAGCTGAATATAAATCAATAGGGCTGTGACCAAGTGTTAAATGAATAGTGAATGTCCCAAGGGTAAACGGGCAAAGGGAGGATGGGGAATAAGAGAATAATAAAGAATAGGAGGGATGGGGTAGGGAAGGTGAACCAAATAATGAACCAAATGTACCAAGCCGAGACCACATACTAGTGAGGAATGACTTATCACTGGCATGTGGGATTAACGATAAGGGTCATTTGGTCGGTACTACCGAGTGAACCAGAGCTCAGTATTGTGGGCTTGACACTCCCCTTACATCCTTGATTAATTCAGGTTTCACTCATAGTTTATTTTTATTGTCTCTGAGAATATAAAAGTCCCTGTTACTTCTATTTGTTTCCAAAATTCCTCTTAGAGTTCTTTCCATCTAGTACTACTAATCCAGTCATTACTGAATCTGTAGATATGTCTGCTAGATTTCCATTAGGATAATTTCAGTCTGCCTATCCATATGTTACATCACTAGATTTGTTGGTCAGCAATACTTGGTTGCAACTCACTCACCCAATATTATCCATTGATTAACAGAGTACTGGGCAGTATTATATTCCAAAACACTACTAATATCTTTAGGTGCATCCTAATGGCCTCAGTCCAGTCGGCACCTGCTGCTGCCCCAACAGCCTCACCCAGGATTCTGCTCCATAGCTAGAAGCTCTGCTAATAGCCCTAGTCAATGCAACTGCCTTTGTGCACACTTGTAAACCAGAAAGGCTGGCAAGCCTTTTAACTGGGACCTCTTGGTCAATGGCACCCATTGGCCTTCCATCTTTTCTCGTCCGTTCTCACTCTATCTGTTCTGTATACCCATATTATATGACTTCATCACTCTTTTTTTGATAAGCTTGGCTCCAAGCCGACAAGTTAACTAGACAATGGGACATCTACCTAAAGGGGGGTGGTGACTAACTAGAAACCCTTCAAACTACACAATTTCCCCTCCCGAATACATCCTTTTCCAAAATTCCCACTATTTCAACCCCTCAACTCTCCTGGATACCCCTCTCCACTCTCCATCCCAACCTTAATTCCTCTCTGTCCCAACCTTACTTCCTCTCCATCCTGACATTACGTCCTCTCAACCTTCCATCTCAACCTTACCTCCATCCTGAATTTCCCCCTCTCCTTCAACCTCCTGACCCTCTATTCCTGACCTTACAACCACACCCGTTGTAGAGTTGCTCTAGGTAATTAATACCTAAAAGCCTACGTGCACTGGTCCTTTCTCTGGTGGGGTCTGTTGTGATAAGGATAAGCAAAAAATACATCATGTGCACTATCTTTTCGAAAACTCACATTCCCTTGAGCCTACAAAACTATCAAAACAACAATGCCAATGCCTACAAATATTTTCACGATTTTTCCGCATTTATTTGACGATCTGGAGGTGTATACATTCACTTGAAGTTATCAATCTATGCCGATTTCATCGATATTCAACATTTTCGACTACTTTCCTCGACAACATTATCTACAACTGATTATCCGATTTTATCGTATTTTTTCCCATTTTCCTGTATTCTTGTTCGACTTCTATTGCTTTCCCATCCCGGTGTTTACCCCAGTAAAGCGCCTAAGTGGAGGTATAGGCGATTATGTGAGGTCACGAGGTACTGTCACATGTCACAGAAGTATAACGAGGAATGAGATGTGGAGGATTTAATAGATTAATATGGCATTTAATACTGGCTATTACTTGCCATTAGAATCTATTATTATGTGTGGAAAGATCAAATTGATTTCGCTGCGTGACACTTTTATATTCAAGAATTTATGTTGACCGCTCAAAAAGTTGTCGAGCACTTATTCATCGATGCCCAATAAAACAATTATTCATCGACGAAGGATCCAAACATCATCATTCCTATACGACAATTCTTAATTCCGTCATCATTTATTTCCATTCACACCGAACAACGAAATCATCAATGCTGTTCTCTTCGCCTAAAATGGTAGTAGCGAGGTGCCCAATGCTACTCACACATCGTAGGACCGGCAGAGGCTTGGCCAGCCATTGTCCTTATCAAATATATTCGTTTTTGAGATGAAGAAGCTATAAGTGTGTACACTATCATTTTCTATTGTCATTTTTCTGCCCCAATACTTGTAAAATGTATTTTGCCTGTCTGATGTCATGTATGATGCTAAAAACTCCTGTATATTGTTTCACATTTGATTTCTGCCTGTATTTTGTATAGTATATAGTCCATGATTTATAGTTGATAAAAAGACTAGACTTTCTATCATTTTTGTCACCAGATAATTCTCAAAAATCATTTATTCAATTACTCTGTCTAAATTGGCAGAAGTATTTTGTTCACATCTATTTCATCTATCTCCCGGCCCTTAATCTTGTCAGGGTCTAGTCCAGTCGTTTCACAC
The DNA here is from genome assembly GCA_003314275.1 of Chroogomphus rutilus. Taxonomy (NCBI): domain Eukaryota; kingdom Fungi; phylum Basidiomycota; class Agaricomycetes; order Boletales; family Gomphidiaceae; genus Chroogomphus; species Chroogomphus rutilus. The sequence goes on along the minus strand of QLPI01015503.1, from coordinate 6,093 downwards.
AGTGGGAACATAATCTGTGACTTGGCAATGTACGAACTTAAATAGAATGTGAGTGATTAGGACGTGATGTAACAGGGATGTGTCAAGTCCATGATACCATACTCTGATTTACTTGGCAGTACTGACCGACCGACCCTTACCTATATTATCCCTCACCAGTGTACGGTCTTGGCTCGGTATATTCAGTTCATCATTTGGTTCATTATCCCTACCCCACCCTCCTATTCTTTATTATTCCTCTATTCCCCATCCTTCCCTCTGCCCGTTTTTCCCTCAGGCATTCACTGTTCATCTATTACTGGTCATGGCCCTATTGTTTTATATTCAGCCACCCTCTATTGTTCTACTTTCCCTCACACCCTTACTTGTTTATTATCGGTCATATCTCATTGTCTTATTCTCATTTACATCATATTGTTCTATTCTAGATTGCTATGGACAATACTTCCACATGGTCTCCATACCTTATTCTTTTCTCCATGTCTTATGCCACCCTTATTCCACATTCCACCTCTTAGCCTATATACATAAGTAGCGAATGCATGTACATAGTTCCTCAGTCTGAGTATCAACTAGGTTTACACCTTCCTGCCCTCCTCCCTCTGTTCAGAAGTTCCCCACTTGGGCCGATACTCTCGGCATCCTCTCGAGTATCTCTTCCATCACAAATCAGTGGCATGCACAGGAGACAGGGTGCAACATACGACCACATTGAAGTCAAGCCACCCCAACTGGCCTGCAGGACTTGGCTGGTTCCCGACCATACTTTCAGTATTGCCAAGGCCTGACAGGATGTGACCTGAGATGCAAATGTGTCATGCTGACTAAGACTTGGACTTTGGCTTTGGAATTAAGTACAATAGTCTAGATGTTTCTAGTCTAGTCTTGACTTGGACTTGGAGACTTGACTTAGGACTTTAACTTGTGAACTTGTTATTACAGAGGTGAGCCAGAGGCCTTTATATACAAAAACCAAGCAATGATGCAAAACAATGCGAGAGGTTGGCTATGTCAGTTGAATGACAAAGCATGAGAACAAAGTATACAAAAGAGGAAACTATGGAGAAACTCTGGAGAAATTGTACAGCATCGAGGCTGCATGAATAGGGGCTAGGAGCTATGATAGGGGGAGACTAACCAAAAAGGTAAGGATGATGAGTAATAATGAAAAAAGACTAACAAAATAGGAAACAGGTCTGAGTCAAGCCAAGAAAAGGGGAAACATATAAAAGAAACAATAAGGAAGTCCACCAATAAATGTCTAACAACCTTGTCCACTACTCCTGAGGGGCCTTAGGATGAGTCAGGGGACTGAGTCATCTCGGAGTATTCCAGTCACAGGCGACATATCTTCTGCAATTTCTCCAGTATCCAATCCAAGGATAGGAGTCCAGAAGTAGGGGGATTAATGGGTATACGGTCATGCACTCTCATTTTCTGATTAAGAGTGAGTCAAATGGAGTGGGTGGGGTAATCAGGATGGGATGGTGCCCTGAACTATGCCTCATATTCCACTCTACTCCTATCACAATATGCTGGTCTAGATGTCATACCAAGAAATATGTATGGTTCTTGGCTTTCTGAGAAATAGACTGCATCTCCTATCATATATGACTGAGTGTAGATTGGATGGGATTGTCTTCTGAGTAAGAAATTTTCTGGGGGAGGTATGCAAAGATAATGATATGTTAATGGTTCTGCCTGGATATGTATGTCCTGGTTGTTGTAGCATTACATGGGAATGAACTCTGAAGAAGACATGATGACAAATTGAGAGTCTGAAGATTGGAATGCTAAATAGAATGGTTGGCTGTGTGATGTGGCGACAGTGAAGGTGATATGGGATGAGCACCGTTGGAGTCTAATTTGGAACATGGTTGAGATTGATCACTTTACTGTCACCGTTTGCAATACCCCTCTCCATTTCCTTCTCCTCAATTATTTCACAGTCTTTTATTTCCCTCTAATTCCTTCTATTATCACACTGAGACTCCCGACTACCTTGGCACATCTCACTTGTCTTTTGTTTCTTATATCTTTTCCTTTTTCTTTTTTTTCTTATTTTCCCTCAGTTTGGTTTTCTCAGTCTCAACAGAAAACTTATATAAACAAAAAAAATATTATTTAGAGACTACTTCAGAGTCTCATTTACATCATTTTCTTCCATATTCTTATCCTCATTATCCTTCCCCTTTTCTTCTCCCTTATCCCTATCCTCACTGTCATCATCCCTCAACTCATCAGTTTCACATCCCTCATTACCTTCCACTCCTCCTGAACCTCCCGAGCCTCCCAAACCCTGGTGAAGGTCCTCACCTAATAGGGCTACTGCATGCCCCATGTACTCTACTCCTTCTACCAAGTGGAGGAGCACCCGGGTCATCTGATCCTGCCCATGCAGGATATCCTCCCATATGTTGGCAAGGCGTTGACTTCCTGAAGGCTCAGGCTGTAGGACTTCCACAGTCACTGTCCTTCCGTGCAGATGCAAGGTCATGGCCTGCCTTGGCCTCTTCTTCGGCTGCTCTTCTTGCTCCTCCTCCTCTTGCTCCTCCTTATTCTCCTGCTCCTCACTCTCCTTCTCCGAATCTATTAACTCCTGGCTTTTTTTTTTGCCTTGGGAGCCTGGGGTGCTGTCAAGCTTTGGTAATTCCGAAGATGCAGACGGGGAGTGGCCAAGTCCTGCAGGCCAAAAGTAGTAGCTTTGGCTTCAACATACTCATGTGTTGCGCCCTACTTTCCATGTGTGCCACCAATTTGGAACAGAGGAGATACTCAGAGAGTGCTGAAGGTGCTGGCCTGAGTAGAGGACTTTACAGAGGAGAAGGAAAGTAAGGGACCTAAGCCTAGTTGATACCCAGAATGAGGAAGTATGTACATGCATGTCCTACTTATATAGGTTAAGAAGCGACATGTGGAATAAGGAATGTGGGACAATAAGGTATGCAGAGCATGTGGGGGTATTGTCCACAACGAGTAAAATTAGAATGAACGAATGTAAACAGGGATGAGACAATGGAAATAGAATAAGAGGAATGTGGCCAAGGATGGGACAATAGAGAGTGACCGACTATAAATCAATAGGGTTGTGGCCAAGGATAAAACAAGGACAGGATGTCCCAAGGTGAGGCAGGTCAAAGAATAAGGAGTAAGCATGGTAGGATTAATGGATGGTGAATGGCATAGAGTGGATAAGGTATAGGGACAAGGAATGTGGATGGTGGATGTGCCGAGCCAAGACTGGCATACCAAGTGACTTGCATGTGGCATGGACACTTGTACGTGGATGTAGTCTGACTGCTCAGTCTGCACTGCCAAATTACCAGGAACTCGGTACGTGTACTTGACAGGTGCTGACAACCTGCACCGCACCTTCCACTGGTTGCATTCCTGGCAGGTGGCCCCAACAACTGACACCTTGTAGATGTCCCTTCTTTTCATGCATGTGGGGCAGGGGGCCTGTCAGCCTGCATTCACTCTTTGGCATTTTTCTTTTGGGCTGTTAAAAAAAATTAACCAATAACATAAAAAAAAATCCCCCCATGCACCTTGGCTACCCTAGGCCTCTCCCTCTTACCCCTACCCAAAGTACCTGACCTGGTACTTGGCCCTGACTCTACACTTCTACCTCTCTTGCATGTAAGGATCTTGGAGACTCCCATGTCTTTGGGATCCCCTATGTTTTTGGTACCCTTGGCATCGGGCACTTCTTTTTGTGCCCCTGTGTCTGTGAGAGGCTCTTCTATATCTGGATCCTCAGGGCTAGGCACTTCCACCTCTGTGTCTTTGGCTATCTTGGCATGTTGCTTCTCAGCCTCTTTGGCCTCCTCTATTCGTGTCTACTCGGCTGCTTCTGCAGCTGCCTTGGCTATTCATTTTTCTTCAGCAGCTTTGGCTGCCACCTCCTCCTCGGCCACTTTCTTCACGGGCTCTTCCTGCTCTACTGCTATTTTTTCAGCCACTGCTGCTTCCTCATTGGCCTTCTATTGGGTCTTAGCAGCCTCTTTCCCCTCCTGATTTGGGTTCTGCTTCTCCTCCTGCCAACAGTGGCATTCAAGTTGGTTCCACTTAACCTTCTGCATTTCATCATCCATCTCAGCTCTTATTTTTTTCAGTTTGAGTGGTTTTGATGGGTGGGATTGATGTGGTTGGTTGGCAAGAAAGCCTGGAAAATTTCCCAAACAATCCATGATATCACATTGGCACCCAGAACTCTATTTTCAAACTCCACCTACTGGCTTCATGGGTTCAGCCACTAAGGAGGAGGTACATGACACTGAGCCTCAGTTCACTCAGTCATACTGACTGAACAATCTCTACCATTTAATCCTACACACTAGTGACAAGTCATTCTTTACTAGTATGTGGTCTCAGCTCGGTACATTTGGTTCACCATTTGGTCCATTTCCCTTCATCCCATCCCCTCTACCTTTTCTTATTCTTCTATTCCTGATCTTCCCCCCCTTTTCCATTTTACCTTGGGACATTTATATTCACTTATTTTTGGTTGTGATCTTATTGTTTTATTTTTGTCACTTCCTATTGTTTTATTTTTAGTTACATTCCTATTATTTTATTCTCAGCCATATTCTATTGTTCTATTCTTGAGCATTGAGGACAATACTTCCACATGCTCTCCATACCTTATTTTTTTCTCCATGTCTTATGCCACTCTGATTCCACATCTCACTTCTTAACCTATAGAATTAGAACATGGATGTAGATAGTTCCTCATTCTGAATATCAACTTGGCTTACAACTTCTTGCCTTCCTTCCTCCTGTCTGAAGTCCTCTACTTGGGCCAACACTCTTGGCATCCTCCTGAGTTCTCCATCTCTCTGAAATTAGTGGCATACATGGAAAGTAGTGCACAATGCATGAGTACAGTGAAGCCAAGCCACCCTGATCCGTCTACAGGACTTGGCTGATTCCTGCCAGCATCGTGAAGTTGGTACTATTGCATTAGTACTCGGCCCACGCATCATCAGCATTTTTGGTGCCTGACAGAAATATATACCTAGTATATAATACATATGTAAATTAGTAGTTCAGTGGTTAGAAAACTGACTTAGAATTCAACCAAGGTGAACCTCACTCTGAAACCTCTGCCTCAGAAGTTAGGGATTGGAGGGCACAGGACATAAGCTGAAGCCAAGTGTCAGGCACTGGGAATGCTGACGATGTGTGGGCCAAGCGCTATTGCAATAGTGCTGACTTTTCGATGCTGGCAGAAAGCGGCCAAGTCCTGCAGGTGGGTCAGAGTGGCTTGGCTTCAACATACTTGTTCATTACACCCTACTTTCTGTGTATGTGACTGATTTGGGACAGAAGAGATACCCATGAGAGTGCTGAGAGTGTCGGCCTGAGTAAAGGACTTTAGACAGGAGAAGGGAGGGCAAGAAGGCATAAACTTAGTTGATATTCAGAGTGAAGAACTATCTACATACATTCACTACTTATATAGGTTAAGAAGCGAGATGTGGAATCAGGGTGGCATAAGGAATGGAGAACAATAAGGTATGCAGAGCATGTGGAGGTATTGTCCACAATGATCAAGAATAGAATAAGGAATGTAAGCGAGAATAGAATAATGAGATACAGCTGAGAATAAAATAATAGGAGTGTGGATAAAAATAGAACAATAGAAAAATAGCCGAACATAAAACAATAGGGCCGTGACTGGAATAACAAATGAATAGCAAATGTCCCAAAGGGAAACGGGTAAGAAAAAGGATGAGTAATGAAAGAATAATAAAGAATAGAGGGGATGGGATGAGGGGAGTAAACCATATAATGTGCCAAATGTACCGAAATGAGACCATATACTAGTGAGGAATGACTTGTCACTGGTGTGTGGGATTAAACGGTAGGGGTCATTTGGTCGGTACTGCCAAGTGAACCAGAGTATCAAGCTTCGGTTACTGATGGACTTTGGTACTGCCGAAGGGTACTGTCGAAAGGTTGGGCGGACTATGGCCAAGTCCTGCAGGCCAAGAGTAGTGGCATTGGCTTCAATGTGCTCGTGCATTGTGCCCTACTTGCCGTGCGTGCCACTGGTTTTGCAACAGACAGATACTCGGGAGGATGCTGATG
>QLPI01015502.1:0-14649 GCA_003314275.1 Chroogomphus rutilus | reverse complement strand
ATAAATAAATTAGCTGCCTAAAGAATTCTTCAATCCTACTGTATTTGCTCATAATCCCATCATCATGGGCATCATCATCTGCAGTTTTGTCATTAGGTGGGTCGTTATCATCATCGTCAGGTGGTGGAGGGGTGCCTCATCCTCTGTCCCTACTGGGAACTGCTTCTCCAGCATCGATGGTGTGGATGGATCTGACATCCTCCAGTTGTTCTGAAAGTAGTTGTCAATCTGAGATTGCCTGTAACTGGTTTGTCAAAGATCCCAGAGTGGTGTTCTGCCTTTCAGCATGTGCACTAGAACAAGTGGTCATTGTAGACATGCTAATGACGAGATAGGGTGTGAGTCTGATAATACTGTTAAGAACACGAGCGGCGAGGTTCTTAGCATGTAAAGCTCAGCGAGTTGACACTTCGCAGAGGTTCGGGCATGGGGCTTGGCTTCAGCTTATATGCTATACCTTCTAATCTCATTGGTCCCTAACTTTGGGCAGAGGTTTAGAGTGGAGCAAGGTTGTTGAGACTTGATGACGATGAAGTTTGGAGAGTATGACGAAAGCTTGGAGAGTGAGCGAGGTTTGTTGTTTGAATTCTAAGTTGATTATCAGACTACCGAACTTCTACATTACATGCATATTTATACTAGTATATATTTCAAATTTAAGTAGGTGTTAAATCCGCGTGTCGGCGCTGAGCTGGAGACTTCCGAAGGGGTTTCGGGGGGTTCCGAGGGGGTTCCGAGGGAGAGGTCGTATTCCGAAGGGGGGGGGTGAGGATCGGGATCGGTCGGAATCGGAGTGGTCGGAAGTCGGGAACGCCGGGGGTCTTGGTACTGTTCGCGGTATAGGGTGGTACAAGTGGTTCAAAGTCGTGGGGACTTGGCTTCAACTTATGTGTTGCGCCCTCCTCGATCGTCTGTCCCTAATTTTGGAGAGTCGGAGAGTGTACCGGAAATTAATTCGGAAACTGCGACGCAAATTAAGTCGATATTCATACTAGCGAACAGTCCAGTCGACTGGCAGACTATATACATGTGACTATCCTTGTACTATCCTTGCTGGTCATAAAACAAGGAGAGGAGAGTACAAGGGGTTAATATAAAGGAGAAAACAAGGGAGTGAGGTACGCGATGGTCCTGCGCGTCGGTTATCAAAGTAACGGAACCTTGACTTCGGAGTCTTCGGAGGTTCGGAATTGTGGAACTTCGGAATGTATGTCGGACATCCGGAAATCGGTTATTCTGGCTTTGGTCGATCGGAAAGGTCCCGGAAATGGTGCGGGTGGTTGTGGGGTTCAATGTGGGTTTGTTTGGCTGCATGGGCCATAACAGTAGGACTTAGCGACCGAGAACAAGGGGGGATACGAATGGGGAAGGGGTCTGTTAGATTGTCTAATCCCACATACTATTCATATCTCTAATTAATGTCTTACAAACTAAGATGTTATACATACAGAGCTCTATGAGTAGTATTGGCAATCTGATAACTTACTAAGGCTCTGAACTCAACTTATATAGACACACATGTCTTCACTCAAGGAGTCAACCTGAAAGGTTACCCATGTGGACTAGATAGTGTAGTGGTTAACACCATAGCTATATTTGCTATAGCCCTGGGTTCAAACCCCAGTCTGGTTGTTCTTTTCACCTCAACAGGGTCTCTGGTTGAAAGAACAAGGAGGTGAAAGTACAAGGGCTCAAGCGAACTTGGTGACCAAGCCACTGCAGGATCTGAATGGGATCTTGAGTGGGATCTCAATGTACTTCTATTTTAGGAAACAACAAGTGGAGTTGGGCTGATTGGTGAAGTTAAAGAGATGGAAATTAAAAGATGTTTATCGATGAGGGTCGGAGAAGTTACAACCATTAAACGATGGGCACAATGTCCGGTCAGAGGGTAGGGTTTCCAATCAGGGAGCTGCAGACTGGCAAGGGTTTGCAGGTAGGTGGAATGATTTTGGCCAGGTTATGACAGTCTTCCAGTTTCATTAGGCCTTTTGGCTTTCTGTCATGATTCTCCACTCCTTTTTCTATTGCTTGTTATTGGACTCCACTACTCTGCCAGACCATATGTACAGTTCTTAGGTAATTAGTTAAAGCTCAGTCTTGAGCTGGTCAAGATACCGACAAGTATCATTGCTCATTTCCCTCTTCTGCTCCCAAGTATTGAAGCTCTTGTTTTTGCTGACACTTTCCATCCTAGAGGAAGTCTTTTATTTTCCTCATCATTTCTTTTTCTACATGTTTCAGCATTCCATTCACAGTTGCCAGGAACCATGCTTTAGATGTTACCAATGCTTTTAATATTAGCTCCTTGCCACTGTATGTGGGTCTCTTTTTTGCCCATTTTTCCATTATTTTGTCTTGATCTTTCATCATTTTCATCCATTTTTCATCTATTGTTACATCATTTCCCACCCATGCTCTTAGAGTCCTCATTGCCTCTTTTTCTTTTACTAGTTTGATGTATTCGTGGATTGTGTTGTTCTCGCTCCCTATTTCTCTTTTCTCCAGTATTCTTTTCCTATGTTCCTTTTCTCCTATTGGTAGTGCTTCTGTTTTTTCCAGATTGAATTTTGTCATGGATGCTTTGCAGAAGTTTTCTATTACTTCTTCCAAGTCCTTTATTTTATCTTTTTCGTTGAGATACACTAGGTGTCATCTGTAAACACTTTTGTTATTACCTTTTTTCCATTGATTTTGTAACCTTTCAGTTTTTTCACTTATTTCATAGTTTGATGTTATTTCAGTTTCATAGGTTAATTTTGCTATTTCCTCATCTACAGTAGGGGACAAAACCATTCAAGTGTTTTGAACATTTGTGTTGTACGGTGAATAACAGGAGGATTACATAATCAAAAATATGATGTAATTAGTGGAGATAGCCCTGCTTCTGAACTTGTGGTCACAATCAAGATGATTACGTAACTCTCAATATTCACTGAGATATTAATTATTTACAAGAATGAAGCATTTGAATGGTTTTGTCCCTCACATTTTTTAAATGCAAGAAATGGTATATATCAGTAATTGGTAAAGCCCCCATTTGCTCTCATCACTGCCTGCACCCTTTTAGGCATGCTCTCAATCAACTTCTGACACACCTCTGGCTCTATCTTCTCCCATTCCACTCCAATCCTCTCCCATAGCTCATGCACTCCACTAGGGGGGTGTTCATAGTCAGAAAGGCACTTTTGACAATAGTCCAGGGGTGTTCAATGGGGTTTAGGTTAGGGGACTGAGCTGGCCACTTCATGACCTCATAGCCATGGTCAGAAAACCACTCAGTGGCCTTCTTGCATGTGTGCTTAGGGTCATTATCCTGTTGAAAAATAATGTCAGTAGAATCTTTACCATAATACTCCAGGCTAGCCTGAAGCTCATCATCCAAAATCTGCCTGTACAACTCCCCATCTATCCTTCCATCAATTTTGGCAGCATAGCCAGGTCCTTCCCATAACATACAACCCCATACCATCACAGAACCTCCACCAAACTTCAGTGTTCCCTTTCCCTCAACTAGCCTATCATTCAAAGGCTCTCCAGCCTTTTTGTACACCCATCTCCTTCCATCTGACCCCAATCGATTGATTTTGGTCTCATCTGACCAGACAACACGCTTCCAGTCCTCTAGAGTCCACTCCAGATGAGCTTCTGCAAACTCCCTCCTTGCCTTCCTATGCCTTGGACTAAGAAGTGGCTTCTTTCTCTTTACAACTGCCTTCATCCCAGTCTTCTTCAGGTTCCTCCTTATACTCTTGGATGTCACTGGTTCATTGAGAATGTTTTTGAGCACCTGGGTACTCTGGGTTGCATTCTCAATCTTCCCTCTTTGCATGAGCGATACAATATGGTGGATGTTGGAGGGGGATATCTTGGATAGGTGACCACCAGTGGCCTTGGGTATATCAGGACAGTGTTTCCTGCAAATGGTAGAGATAGAGCCAACAGAAACACCAAGGTAAGAGGAGATGTAGTGGCTAGAATGACCAGTTTTGAGCAATTGGATGATAGAGTCAACTTTAGCAGTGAGAGGCTTTATGGTTCTGAACAAGAGATGGTTGGCTCTGTTTGGACAGAAACAAACTATAAAAAGGTCCACATGATGTCATGTGACTTGTCATGTGATTTCCAGCCCTGTATATACAATTTATTGCATTAATAACTGTGAGGGACAAAACCATTCATGTGCTTCATTTTTTTAAATAATTAATATCTCAATGAATATTGAGAGTTATGTAATCATCTTGATTGTGACCACAAGTTCAGAAGCAGGGCTATCTCCACTGATTACGTCATTTTTTGATTATGTAATCCTCCCGTTATTTACAGTACAACACAAATGTTCAAAACACTTGAATGGTTTTGTCCCCTACTGTACATATATTCTGTCTATTATAGCTAGGGCTCCTGACCCTTTTTGTTTGAATGTGTATTCTCTCCCTGTGGGATTTTGTTCCCTCCAGATATCTATTACCTGGGTTTTCCTTACCATATCTTGGAATGCTTTTGTTACTTTTTCATTGTCTCTGTATATAGGGCTCCTGTCTAATTCACTCATTACACAGTTCATGTCCCCTAATATACACAAAGTTCTTTTTTTTATTTTTAGCAGCTTACTTTTTAGTTTTTGGAAGAATTCTTCCTTTTCTTTAGTTTCATTAGGGGCATAGACATTGATCAATTCTAACCCCTGTTCTCTACCCCATTTCAAGCTGAGTCTTGATGCTCTGTTTTTCACGATCACTTCATGTTTCACATTTTCCTTGATCTGGTTTCCTTGATTATCCTTAGATTAATGGCAAACAAGACACCTAATTTGTTTCGATATTCACCATTGTTCATTATTCTTATTCCAGGGTTTTCGTCTTCTGTTTTCCTGGCTTCTCCCTCCATCATCCTTGATTCCTGGACTGCTAGAACTGCAATTCTTCCAAGGTTCATTATTCTTGTTATTTATTGCCATTTTGATTGGTGGTTTTCGTCACTTTTTCCTCTCATATTCCAGGTTGCTATTTTCAGACCTTGATTTTTCTTTACCTTGATTTTCCTCTTCCACTCTTCCTTGTTGCCAACCTCCTCGGAGTTCCTCCTTTTCTTACATTTCTTTCTTGCGATGAACAGGTTTTCTTTATCTTCCATTGTAAAGCTGATTTCATTTTCTGTTTCAGATCCCATTTCAGATGCTTCATCTTCTTTATTTTCATCATTGGGTGCTACCTCTCTTTTTCTTTCACCCTGTTCAATGTTTACACAATTCATAGGGCTACTCAGGTAGGGGTGATTTGTAGTGTCCACTAGAGGTGCTTTGCCAGATTCCTCACCCCCCCTTTCTTGCCTGCTTGAGTTGCTTAGCAGGACTTCAGAGAGTTCACTAGTCCTATTATATGAAGCCATGCCAGTATCAATACTACCCAACGATTTATAAAATTTTGTGATTTGTTATTGTTTAGTAGTCAGGATGTTTTTATCGATAGTCCCTTGGCTAGCCAGGCCTCGGGTCCATCATTGTCCTTGTGAGGGCTTAAACCAAGGACTTGACTTTCATCAGAGTTAGTTTCACTATCCCAGATCCTACCCACTTGGTCTATTAGGATAATTACTCCTTGTTTTAGGACTTCACTGTTTCCTGATTTTCCATTCTAATTGCCTGTTCTTAAGGTTGTGACACTGAGGTACTTGCCCTTGTGAGCATTCCCCTGGGCACCTATTCCTGGGCACCTATTCCATGCCTGTCCTTAAGCACCTGCCCTTAAGTAGGAAAATGTGTTTTTCATCTTCTCCATTACAGAGTTCTGTCAAGTACATGTACCAAGTATCCAGTAACTCAGCACTGCCAACCGAGCAATTAGAGAATAGCACGGGTTCAGCCAACCCACACGGGTCACCAGGTTGGGTGCCCTTGGGTGTGGGTGCAGGTCAAGCCGAGAGCACCTGTGACCTGGCCCAACCCGGCGCGTCAACCATGTACACGTGCATGTGCACACATACGACACCCAACCAGCCACTCGCTCCTGTCATACATGTACGCATACAGCACACACGCACATATGACACGCACGCACCACATGCGCATATGACATGCACGCGCATACGACACACACGTGCCACACACATATGATACACATGTGCCAACACCAATGAGCCGTACATGCACGCATACAATGTGTTCGTGTCGGCGCATGCATGTACAGCACGTTCATGCGTGCGCATACAATGCATCCATGTCAGCGTGTTTGAGTCGGCGCGTATGTATACAGCGTGTTCATGTTGGCGTGTGCACGTACAGCGTGTTCATGTTGGCACGTACACGTACAGCACGTTTGTGTCAGTGTGAACACGATGTATGATATGAACATGCCGCAGGCGTGTGGGTGCGCCATGCACCCGACACCCGTCGACCTGTGGGAAAAAACCCATGGGTTGACGGGTTTGGGTTTCCCATGGGTCGGGTGCGGGTCACCCACATTTGACCCGTGGGTGACCCGTGCCATTCCCTATGAGCAATCAGTCCATGACGACGCAAGTGACCAAACCGCATACAAGTCACTTGATACTTTGGTCTCAGCTCAGCACATCCACCATCCACATTCCTCATTCCCATCCCTCATCCACTCCTTCCTCATTCATCATCCACTAATCCCACCCTGTCTACTCCTTATTCCTCAGCCCACCTTGCCTCGGGACATTCTGTCCTTGTTTTATCCTTGGCCATGACCCTATTGTTTTATAGTCGGTCACTTCCTATTGTCCTATTCTTGGCCACATTTCTATTATTCTATTTTCATTCTATCCTCATTTACATTTCTCCATTCTATTCTTGATCATTGTGGACAATACCCCCATATGCTCTGCATATATTATTGTTCTACATTCCTTATTCCACATCTCACTTCTTAACCTATATAAGTAGCACATGCATACCTCCTCATTCTGGGTATTGACTAGGCTTAGGCCCCTTTACCTTCCCTTCCCCTGTTAAGTCCTCTACTCAGGCCAACATTTTCGGCACTCTCCCGAGTATGCCTTCTGTCCCAAATTGGTGGCATGCATGGAGAGTAGGGCATAACACACGAGTACATTGAAGCCAAAGCCACTACTACCGGCCTGCAGGACTTGGCCAATCCTCGCCCACACTGTCGGCATTACCGAATCCTGACACAATCAGTCTATGTCCATGTGCAAGTGACCAAGCCGTATGCAGGTCACTTGGTACGTTGGTCTTGGCTCAGCACATTCACCATCCACACTCCTCATTCCCATCCCTCATCCACTCCATCCTCATTCATCATCCATTAATCCCACCCGTCTACTCCTTATTCCTGGGCCCATTCTACCTTGGGACATTTTGTCCTTGTTTTATCCTCAGTGTCAAGTCCATGATACCATGCTCTGATTTACTCGACAGTACCAACCGACCGACCCTTACCTATATCATCCCTCACCAGTGTGCGGTCTTGGCTCAGTACATTTGGTTCATCATTTGGTTCATCATCCCCATCCCACCCTCCTATTCTTTATTATTCTTCTATTTCCTGTCCTTCCCCTTGCCTGTTTACCCTTGGGACACTCACTATTTGTTGTCACTCGGTCATGGCCCTATTGTTTTATATTCGGCCACTTTCTATTGTTCTATTCTCACTCACTCTTTTGTTCTTGATCATATTTCATTGTTCTATTCTCGTCCACATTCCTTGTTCTATTCTTGATCATTGTGGACAATACCTCTACATGATTCTTCATACCTTATTGTTTCCATTCCTTGTGCCACCCTGTTCCACATCTCACTTCTTAACCTATATAAGTAGTGAATGTATGTAGATGGTTCTTCATTCTGGAAATCAACTAGGTTTATGCCTTCTTGTCCTCCCTCCTCCTGTCTAAAGTCCTTTACCTGGGCCGACACCCTCGGCACTCTCCCGGGTATCTCTTCTGTCCCAAATCAGTGGCACACATGGAAAGTAGGGTGCAATGCATGAGTACGTTGAAGCCAAGCCACTATGACCGGCCTGCAGGACTTGGCCGCTTCCTGCCAGCATCGTGAAGTCAGTGCTATTGCAATAGCACTCGGCCCATGCATCGTCGGCAGTACCGGGGCCTGACACTCAGCCATGACCCTATTGTTTTATATTTCGGTCACTTTCTATTATCCTATTCTTGGCCACATTTCTATTATCCTATTTTCATTGTTCTATTCTTGTTTACATTCCTTCATTCTATTCTTGATCATTGTGGACAAAACCCCCACATGCTCTGCATACCTTTTTGTTCTCCATTCCTTATTCCACATCTCACTTCTTAACCTATATAAGTAGCACATGCATGTAGATACTTCCTCATTCTGGATATCAACTTGGCATAAGCCTCCTTGTCTTCTCTCCTCCTGTTTGAAGTCCTTATTCAGGCTGGCACCCTCAGCACCCTCCCAGGTACTTCTTCTGTCAGAAATCAGTGGCATGCATGGAAAGTAGGGCACAACGCACAAGTACGTTGAAGCCAAGCCACCCAGATTGGTCTCCAGGACTTGGCTGATTCCTACCAACATCGTAAAGCCAGCACTATTGCAATAGCACCCAGCCCACATCTCATAGGCATTCCTGAGGCCTGATAAGTTCTTTCTGAACCTTTACTTCGATCATCATCATTTTGAGGTTCTGCTTGGTTTTGGTATCCAGTTGGCCTCCAGGGCTACTCAGACAGGAACCACCCTTCCTTTAACATAAACCTGGAGTTGCCACCCCTGGGCCACTTTGCGGCCAATGCCTGGGACAACAAGCACCCTCCCTGCCAGAGGTTGCCATTCTTCACCCCCTTCTTACTCCTCTTGTTGTTCGAGTTGTTGAAATTGGACAAAGACTGGTTGTTGTTATTGTTGTTGTTCAAGTTGGAGCAATTGGATATGGATGCATTTGCATTCGATTTCAAAGAGTTTCCAAAGTTGTTGTACTCCTTACATTCACAGTACCTGCTGTCGATCTCTAGCAAAAACTGTCTAAGCTTGGTGAGGGTTTTAAATCAAGGGAAGTGAAGGAGGCTGTCCTTGATACACTTGGCAAACCCTTTGTATGTCACATGTGTGAGGGTGGCATCGTTCCATTGAGTACAAGTGGATGCTTGGGTGAAGTTGATGAAGTAGCATGCTGCACGATGATGGTCCTTCATGACTATCTTGCCAAGTTTGATTTCTGCTTGTGCAGTGTTGTTGAATGGTCCGATGTTTGTTTCAAGTTCAGATCAGAAGTCTTTCCAGACTCTAAGCCAACTAGGCTCAGGTTGTATTTCACCTAGAATGGCAGGCTCAAAGTACTGGAGTGTGGGGCCTGTGAGGTACGATATGATGTATTGGACCTTCGATACATCTGTGTTGAAAGCAGATGGACGGTCTCAAAAGTTTAGCATGCACTGCAAGAAGAATTGCAAAGCTTAGCTTGGTTGGTGCCATCATAGACCTTGGGCTCACAAATCTTAACATGATGGCCAGGATTGTTGTGTCTAGGGGGTGGTGGTTGGGCTAATCTGTCAAGCTTCGGTAATGCCAAAGATACGGGTAGGGAGCAGCCAAGTCCTGCAGGCCAAAATTAGTGGCTTTGGCTTCAACATACTCGTGCATTGCACCCTACTTTCTGTGCATGCCACCAATTTGGAACAGAGGAGATACTCAGAGAGTGCTGAAAGTGCCAGCCCGAGTAGAGGACTTTGCAGAGGAAAGAGAAGGTAAGGGCCCTAAGCCTAGTTGATACCCAGAATGAGGAAGTATGTACATGCATGTCCTACTTATATAGGTTTAAGAAGTGACATGTGGAATAAGGAATGTGGGACAATAAGGTATGCAGAGCATGTGGGGGTATTGTCCACAATGAGTAAAATTAGAATGAAGGAATGTAAATGGGGATAGGACAATGGAAATAGAATAATAGGAAGGTGGCCAAGGATAGGACAATAGGGAGTGCCTGACTATAAAACAATAGGGTTGTGGCTGAGGATAAAACAAGGACAGGATGTCCCGAGGTGAGGTAGGTTGAGGAATAAGGAGTGGACGGGGTAGGATTAATGGATGGTGAATGGGGCAGAGTAGATGAGGGATAGGGACAAGGAATGTGGATGGTGGATGTGCCAAGCCGAGACCGGCGTACCAAGTGACTTGCATGCGGCATGGGCACCTGTACATGGACGTAGTCTGGCTGTCCGGTTAGCACTGCCAAATTACCGGACACTTGGTACGTGTACTTGACATAATCGCTTGACTAGTTTTTTGACAATCTTGTCAGCATCAGCACCCTAATTGATAGTGGAGTCTGTATTATCCATGTTGTTATCATTAATTGGATCTTCTTCATCATCATCATCCAGAGGTCTA
Source organism: Chroogomphus rutilus (assembly GCA_003314275.1). NCBI lineage: Eukaryota > Fungi > Basidiomycota > Agaricomycetes > Boletales > Gomphidiaceae > Chroogomphus > Chroogomphus rutilus. The sequence continues at coordinate 4,298 of QLPI01015502.1, read as the reverse complement.
GGAGGAGGGTTTTGATGAGATTATGAGTAAGTTACAGTAGGTTTGAAGAATTTTATAGGCAATCTAAGTTATTTATCTCCTCAGTGTAGTCAACCACTGAGATATATTCGGAAAATATACCTAAGTTATTTATCTTACAATAGAAATAAGAGAGAAATTAGCCCTGAGGCTCTGTACATAATATTATACAACTCACCTCCTCAGTGTAGTCAACCACTGAGGAGGGAAGTATATGCGGGTTATGTTTCACCCACATATACCTTGTAACCGGCCCTTGACCCTATCGAAGGTTTGAGCCAAGTTACTGGTCCCTATCCAGGGAGCTGGCCACGCGCATCACATCGTGCGTGGACAAGCGCCCATAAGTAGCATACAAGTAGTAATACAAAAACTTCCTCAGTTTTGAGGATAAAAATACAGAAATAATATCAAAAATTTTAGAATTAAATTGCGCACAATATGATACCAAAATCGATATAAGAATAGAATATATTGAGTTTGTCTTCTCAGGGGTGAGATGCATTTGTACACCCTACATGCCCCCTCAAGCTCAATATATACCAAGTTTTTCGGTGAGAATCTTCACTCTGGGTCCTGGTAAACCCTTTGTGAGGATGTCTGCGAGCATTTGTTCGGTAGGGAGATATTCGATTTGAATTTTCTTCCCTTCAATTGTATCTCTGATGAAATAGAGTCGAATATCGAAGTGTTTTGTCCTTGAGTGTTGCTGATTGCCGTAAGCTATTGTAATAGCTGATTGGTTGTCAGCATATATTTTTATAGGACTTTTTATTGGTTGGAAAACTTCGGTTATAAAGTTCTTGAGCCAGATGGCTTCTTTTGTGGCATGAGTCATTGCAATGAATTCTGCTTCGGTAGATGAGAGTGCCACTATTGTCTGTTTCTGGCAGCTCCATGAGATGCTCCCTGAGTCGATTTGAAAGATGTAGGCCGATATAGAATGCCTATGATCTTGTGAGGCCCAGTCGGCATCTGAGTATCCTACTATGCCGTCTCGACTCTTCCCTAAGACCAGCTTCTTTTCTTTTGTGCCTTTCAAATATTTAAATACTCTTTTTACTACATTCCAGTGAGTGATCCCTGGATTTTCTAAAAACTGTGATAGTAAAGAAACTGCAAACAATATATCTGGACGGGTAGCTACTGCTGCCCACATGAGTGAACCAATCGCCTGCTGGTAGGGAACCTTTTCCATGTCTTTCTTTTCGGCTTCAGTGGTCAGGCTCTGTTCTTTAGACAGTTTATGAGTAGGATCTAATGGAGTTGTATGTGTTTTGGCATCTTGTAGGTTAAAATGATCGAGAATTTTGTCAATATATGCTTCTTGGGAGAAGCTGATTGTTTTGACTGATTTATCCCATTCGATCTTCAGGTTAAGAAGCCAATGGATTTCTCCAAGGTCTTTCATTTTAAAGATAGCTTTGAGATCTTCTTTGACACCCCACAATATAGTATCGTCCATAGCTGTAATAGTGAGATCGTCTACGGTGGCTCCAATGATGGCATAGTGGTTTGCCCTATGTCTATAGAATACTGCAGCGTCTGAGACTGATTTTTTGAATCCAATAGAGTAAAGGGCATTCGACAAACACTTATACCATTCCCTGCCCGATTGTTTGAGTCCGTATATGCATTTCTTCAGCAATAATATGTTTTCATGTTGTTCCTCAAAATATCCCGGTGGCTTATGCATATAAATAGGTTTCTCGAGTGGCGCATTAAGATATGCTACATCAACGTCCATTTGATGTATTGGCCAATCATTTCTAGCCACTATAGCGCAAATAGTGCGTAATGATGTCATGCGAACGACTGGTGCATAAGTCTCGTCGTAGTTGACTCCAAAAGTTTGTGTAAAGCCTTGAGCAACGAGTCTTGACTTTGCACGAACTACATCACCCTTCTGATTGTGTTTCATAACATGAGTCCATTTACTACCGACTATATTCACACCCGGAGGAGGTTTAGTGAGTTCCCAGGTGTCTTTGTCGATTTGCAATCGGATCTCTGTATCCATGGCTGTCTTCTATGTAGAATTATTAAGGGCTTCATTAGTTGTCGTAGGTAATTGCAAATCATTTGATAGATAGGCAAAATCATCTTCTTCAGCACTAGTTGGTTCGGCGCTTATAGCTAGGTAGTCGCATATATCCTTGTCACTTCCGTTCTTTTGAATATAAAGATCAGAACTATGCACGATATCGTTGAGTATATTATCCTCAATGTCTTTGCAAGCGAGGGTTGTTAAATTAGTGTATGCGGCTTCTCCAGCTTGAGATTTATAGCCTGAGCTGGTTTTTGGAGCTCTTTCTTGTAGTAAGCGTATTCTCTCACTTCTTCTGAGTAGAGGAGCTTCTTTAAGTCTGCTCACATCTGTTTGACTTGGCTGTATATTTTCTAAATCTCTCTCTGGTGTGCGCTCGATAATTTCTTCAATGCGGCTCTCACCCAGCTGTAGGTCACGTGATGGTACTGGTGCCTGAATAGGTGCCAGTGCGGGTGGTATTGGCCTATATTTGATGGCCTTTGGCCCAATAATTGCGTGATCATCAGTAGGTAAAATAGGAGTGATTGAGGGCAATTTAGGTGCCTCAAATATAATATTCTGTTCCACAGATACCCTTCGACTATCCGGCCAATATATACAATGGCCATCGCTTTGGGCAGAATGGCCGATCCACTTAGCTTTCTTGACTCTAGGTAATAATTTGTCATCTTGTTTGATTTTAACATAGACGTCCATCCCCCATTCATGAGCATCTTGTAAATCCCGCTTTTGATGGTGGATCATCTCATAGGGCGTCTTGTCCGGTAGAGATCGTGTATGCGTGTGATTTTTAAGGTAGTTAGCATGCTGAATGGCATATCCCCATAAAGACTTAGGGAGATTGGAATCTAGAAGCATTGCACGGGTCTTTTCGACCAATGTGTGGTTTAGGCGCTCGGCGACTCCATTCTGCTCAGGAGTATCGTGAACAGTATATCTGTGTCGAGTACCTTGCTTGTCTAGGTAGTTATTGAATTCAGCACTTGTATATTCACCCCCTCGATCTGAGAGAAGTGTTTTGATGTATGCATTCCTCTGCCAAAGCATCATCGCCTCATACAATTTGTATTTGGCAAAGACTTGATCTTTGGTGCTCATAAGATAGAGCACAGATTCCCTTGAGTGATTGTCTGTGAAGGAAACGTAGTAAGACTTTTTATCAATAGTGATATGTCTCGCCGGTCCCCATATATCGGAAAATATTTTATCACCGATTTTCTTTGAGCGCTCACTTGATTCTTTTGGGAGCGGTTTGCGTGTAATCTTAGCTTTAATACACGCATCACAGGTGAATTTGTCTCTAGCCTGTGATAACTCTAGGCCGTAAACCATGCCACAATCCATCAGGCGCTTGAGGGTCTTATATGATATGTGCCCTAGCCTGCAGTACATCTCTATGGTGGTTAAGCATAGCTTAGTGGAATATTGAGTTAACTGGTTGTCCAATCGATATAGGCCGTGTAATTTAGGTGCCTGTAATAAAATATGACCGGACAAATTCTTTATGGTGCATTTTTGTGATGCAAACTCTGTCCGGTTACCGGCATCATCACATTGGCCTATGGAAATAAGGGTGAAGGCAATTTTAGGAGCATATAATGTGTCTTTCAATGTCAACGTGACTGCTTCCCCTCTCACTCTAGTCGTTATCTTGAGTTGACCGCTTCCATATGCATCAAAGCTGCCTTGATCGGCTGCTCGAATCATACGTGGTGTGGGGAAGCTTCTGTAGTTCTCAAGCATGTTCTTATGAGGCATCATGTGAGAACTAGCTCCTGTATCTAAGATAATAGTGTTGCCTGTTCCGTCTCTGATGAAGGTGGCGCAATCATAATTGATGAATGCCATAGACCCATCATCGTCTCCTCCAGAAGACTCATCTTCATCAGCTACGTTGGCTTTGGCCTTTCCTTTCTCTTTTCCTTTCATCTTTTTGAACTTGGATCTTTTCTTCTGCCTAGGCCCTTGGCCTTCTCTGCCACCGCCTTTAGCCTTCTCTGCCACCGCCTTTAGCCCAACACATTTCAATAGTGTGTCCCGGCTTTTTGCAGTTGGTGCATATATGCGCCTTTTTATCTGCAGTACCCACGAAGCCTTGGTCCTCTTGGGTAAGGGACAATGTCCTATGCCTATCATATTGTGATTTAAGTACCCAGATAATATTGTCTGGATCCAAAGGCTTTCCGACTTCTTCAAGAGAGGTCGTGAGGGCATTCATGACTGATTCGTA
>QLPI01015483.1:0-13491 GCA_003314275.1 Chroogomphus rutilus | reverse complement strand
CCGGCCTGCAGGACTTGGCCGGTTCCGACAGCACCCTCGGTAGTACCGGGTCCTGACAAGTAATCACAAAGTCACCGAATACCCCAAAGCAACCAAAGCCCGTGCAGCCACCACTCCCGACTCCATCTCACAGGCATCTGATGCCTCGGATGTCAATACTGAGGACTCAGCAACGGCGACCGAAGACTAGTCCTCTATCTACTAACCTCTTAGCACACCAAGAGTTGCGTTGACTTGGCAGATGCTAGTAGTAAGGTTTAGATCAATGCTCATATGCCCCCATGTTCTCTTCTCTTTTCTTCACTCCTCCCGACTCCTGATTAGTTACCGAAACCCTCCAGCAACCCACCCTGATGCCTGATCGCACCAAGTTCTGTCCATAGTTATTCCGTTATTTTATTCAGAATTCTTTGATCCAGTACAACTCATTCGGTTACCACTGAATACATAGACATGTCACTGGATCTTCCATCTGGACAATAGTATTGCAACTAAAGAGTGCAGCCAGGCTACTAGTCGCATAGTAGCTGGCCTTTGCACATAGAAACTTAGGCTAAGACATGTTGATTTCTTTATTGAAACTCAGCTAGGCTACTGTACTAGTTGCTTACTAACACTGTAAGTAGCTTCTACTGCTTGTAACTCCAACACACCCCCTCAAGCATAGAAGTGTATGTGTTATCTTTCGCATCCATGCAAAGTAAGTGTGTAGCAGTGTAGTACATACTGTTTCGCCAATAAGATTCCGAATGGCGCTCAGTAGCGCTGGCGCTTAGTTTCAAGTGGCCTTTCTGCAGGTAATTCAGTAGGGAAAAGATCCTGTAAAATAATATCGACGTTTCGTCCCCATATCTGCGCGACAGCATCACGTGACCATTAATCACATGTTCCACATCATCCGTCATTGTCTCGTTCGATGGCGGTGGCGATACTGAGCTAAAGCTATAGCTGTGATTCTGCTGGTCGTACGGTACTTCTGCGCGTTCGATGTACGTGCCCTGGATTTCGATATGTGCATGGGTTCCCCATCTGGCACCCTCAAAGGCTTGCCACCTGTGACATGCGACGTTCCATATATCGATATGGCGGTATTTGCGGTGATGTTTATGGCTGCATTATGTATGGCGGCATCAAGCGTGCCCTCGTTTGCGGTGTGTGTTGACTGGGGTTCTGCTGTGCACGATGGTATGTGGGTTATTTTGCTGTTTCCCTTCGAGTCCTTGCTGACTCTCTTTTCCACCCCCTTCTGCAAAATCCGACTTCTCAACCATTGTTATCCCATATTTCATTTGGGCCAATGCACCGATCAGCGACCCTTCGTTTTGGCCATGTGCTGCGTCATTGTGTTCATCCCCTCTATCTGCATCCAGTCTTGTCACTGTGGTACGCGGCTCTTCTTCACTTGCTCATGACTGCGCGGTGGTCTGCGGCCTCTCGTTGTCAATCGACATGAGATATACGTTTGGTGGCCTCAACGGCTGGCCGTCCGCTGCACGCGACATATCGTGGTACCTCTGCAGTGGTGTGGTCCTGCCATCCGTTGCCATGGATGGCCTCTAATGCCCTGTTCATCCCCTCTAGCCCCTCCACTTCTCCAGTGGCTCCACCTCCCATCCTTGCCGGTCCTCTGCACCTCACGGTGCGTGCATCCACGCCGGCATGTCATCGCGGCCTGGCATGGCCTGGTGGTGGTCGTAGGTGGGGTTCCCGGTGTGGCCAGCATGCGGTCAGCATGTGTCACATCATGTGTGGTCGTGGTCAGCACGTGTCACGTCACATCAAATGCACATGGGGGATGGCCACGCTCATTGTGTCATGGCCAGCATGCGTCACAGTGTGCATTAGGCCAGTGAATCCGGTGGCCTTTGCTGTTGCCGGCATGTCATGTCCAACTCTCTCGATGTTACGGCGTCTCTCGCGTTCTGCATAGGATCTACGGCAGTTTGCCTCGATGGCTCCGCCTCGACTACGTACTTGATGGTATGCGATGCTTCGAGCCTTCTCTGTGGTGGCTCCCTGGCCAGATCGTTTGACATTCGGTTTGCGTACACCCATTGTGGGTCATTAGTTCGAGATACGCGTCCAGCCCATCCGGCTGGTCTTAAGGTGCGTCCATACGCATCCTTTATCCTACTCCTCTACCTCCTTACTTCCTTCCCTCCCTTCCAGTTGCCATTTCCATCACGCTCTATTATCTCACCCCCTCAACAACATGCACACTTCAACCTTGAGTTGCAGGTTGTTGACCTGGGCCGGTGATGGAAACTTGGGTCAGTGTCCCATTTGGTTGCATGGTCTTGCAGTGAGTGTCCATACAGTCCTCCTGTTACACTGGTGGCTGAGCATGCACTGTTGGCCATTTTATACAGTTGCCTTCTGTCTTGCAATCAACTGATTGCCCTTGGCCCTTTTTAGCAGTTGCCATCTGCCTTGCAATCAACTGATTGCCCTTGGCCCTTGTTAGCAGTTGCCATCTGCCTTGCATGCTCTTGTGAAGGAAGTTTTTCTATAGGGTAGTTTTGAGTAGTGCCTGCTGGTCACAGTAGGGCTTTGTGTATTGGGATTGGTAATGTGGTCCCAATGTACTGGTCGATATCTTGTTATGGCCATCCGTGCCTGTGTCTTGCATCCCCTGGATCCTGCTAAGCCAAGTAGGTAGGGTGCAATGTTTGCATGATGCGTGTTCCTACTGTGGATGCTATAAGTCGACCCCCGGGACTTTTGCCTAGTCCCAGCCAGCTAGTTTTACCAGTTGCAAACTGGGAACAAGTCCTATAGCGGAGCCTATAACCTATTGCAACTATGGAGTGCAGCCAGGCTACTAGTCGCATAGTAGCTGGCCTTTGTGCATAGAAGCTTAGGCTAGGACATGTTGATTTCTTTATTGAAACTCAGCTAGGCTACTGTACTAGTTGCTTACTAACACTGTAAGTAGCTTCTACCACTTGTAACTCCAACAAATAGCTGTCCAACCATCCATCTGCCACGTCACTAGATCCGTCAGTCAGCAAATTTCAGTCACAACTCTCTCACCTGCTATAATCTGTTGATTAACAGGGTATTGGGCAGTACTACGTTCCGTCATGCCACTAACACTTTTAGGTGCGTCCCGATGGCCTCGGACCAGTAGGCACTTGCCACTGCTCCAAAAGCCTCACCCAGGATCCTGTTCCATCACTAGAAGCCTTGTCAATAGCCCTAGTCAATGTAACTGCCTTGTGCATGCTTGTATACCAGAATGGCTGGCAAGTTTTTAGCTGGGACCTCTCGGTCAGTGGTACCATTCAGCACGTTCCAACCAGGGTCTCTTCCGTCCATCTGTATCCACTCCTATTCCCATACCACTCCTATTCCCATACCACTCCTATTCCCATACCACTCCTATTCCCATACCACTCCTATTCCCATACCACTCCTTTCTGTTCCCTTGGCATATGGTAGACTATGGGACATCTACCTAAAGAGGGGGGTAACAACCAATTAGAAACACTTCAAACTACTCCCCTCCCAAAAGCATCTATCTCCCGAAATTCCTTCCCTCTGATCTTGACCTAACTGCCAAAATACCCAGCACATTCAGTTGTTCCTTCTTTTTCTTTTTTCCTTATTTCTTTACATGATTTTACTCCTTTATTTTCACCTAAACAAAAAAAAAAAAAACAATATTCTCAGTCATCCTTCAAGGTCTCATCTACCACCATCTCCTCATCCTGTTCCTTATCTTCCCCCTTATCCTCTTCCCCATCATCATCCTTCAACTGGTCCTCTCCCATACTCCCACTCCTACCCAACTCTTCCGGGACTCTCATATGGCCCGGGATTCCTGAACCGCCACACCGATCCTCACCCATCAAGGCCATAGCGTGATTATGCACTTGGCCGCCTCTGCCATCCGGAGAAAAACTCGAGTCATAGCCGCCTGCCCCTGCAGGATGTCTTCCCAGATCTCAACGACATGCCGGGACCCTGACTCTTCCGGCTGTAGGACATCCACAGTCATCGATCGACCACTTGGCCTCAGACCCATCGGCCACTCGCTCAACCATATCGTGATGGCCCTTCTCGGCCTCTTCATCGGCCGCTCCTCCTCTCATTCTGTTTCTGTTTCCTCTCTCTCGCTCTTTTCTTCCTCACTCTCCCTCTCTGACTCCACCTCTTCCCGACTCTTAACCTTGCGCTGTCGAGGTGCCGCCAGGCTGCACTTCACATGATGGGCGTTACATCACCCCCACGCTGCCCCTACATTTCTCACCTGACAATTCTCCTCGCGTTCCTCACAATGATTGCAAGGAGGACGGAGAGACGGCGACCATTCTCAGGTCAGCCTTTTCTTAGGCTAATAAAGGGAAGCAATCAAAATAAAATAAAATAAAATAAAAAATCCCCACATACCTTACTCCCCACCAGCACTCTCCTCACATTCATTTTCTTAGTAGACTCTGCCCCCGTACTCCTACCCCTCTTACAGAGCAAAGACCCCGGTCTTCCTGAAACCTCAGGAGCCCCCACGGAACCAGTGCTCTCACTGTCAGGAACCTCACCCTGTTCCCCCACATTTAGAGGAGGTCCTGTCCCAGTTGCATCCTTGAGGCCCCGGTCCCCCGCCTGTTTTGCCAACCCCTCCCAATCCCTCTCGGCTGCTCCAGCAGTAGCATCGGCCACTCTACTATCAGTCTCTTCCCTGTCTCTGATTAATTTAGCAGCTGCTTTTGCCTCACCCTCCTTTTTCTTGGCCTCGGCCTCGGCAATTCGGATGGCCTCAGCCTCTCACTTCCGCTGCCTCTGCAACCTGTTCCTTTCTATTTCAGCTTTCTGCGCATCTTCCTCATCTGTTTCATAACCCATCTTGTCGTGGTAGACAGTGATGAGATATGCGTATTGATGGAAGCAAGGATCATGTTCCAGCGCCAAATCCCAAACCTTTGTGATGTCATGATAAGGTGTCGGAGCCTCATATTCGATTCCCGCTCCCCGGCTTCATGGGTTCAGCTACTAAGGGGGGGATACTGTCAAGACCTTGATACCAAGCTCTGGTACACTCAGTAATACCGACTGACCGTCCGTCCTCTACCCATATTATTCTCACTATCACATGGGCTTGGTTTGGTACATCCAGTACATCATCTAGGCTTCTTCTTCTATCCTATCTGTCTCATCCTTCACTATCCTTCCATCCCTTCACCCATTCCCCTGAACATATGACGGCCACTCATTATCCTGACCACTGCCTATTGTTTTATCTTCGGTCGTCCTCTATTGTTCTATTCTCACCCACCACTTCATTATCTTATTCTCAGCCATACTCTATTATTCTAATATCGCTTACATTCCTTATTCTATTTCTAATCACTGTGGACAATGCCTCCATGTGGTTTTTCATATCTTATTGTTTTCCATTCCTTATGCCACCCTTTTCCACATCTTGCTTCTTAACCTATATAAGTAGCGGGATGTATGTAGATAGTTCCTCACTCAGAATATCAAATCAGTTTGCACCCCCTTGCCCGTCTTCCTCACCTAAAGTCCTTTGTTCAAGCTGATGCCCTCGGCACCCTCACGAGACTTCTTACTGTCCAAATTAGTGGCACGCATGGAACAGCAGGGCACAACGCACAAGCACGTTGAAGCCTAGCCACTCCAAAACGGTTTGCAGGACTTAACTGATATTTCGGTGTTACCGAATCCTAACAGATGTCTACCTAAAAGGGGGGGATGGTGACCAGCTAGAAACCCCTCAACTGTGCAACCTCCCCTCCCAAAGACATCCTTTCCTGCAAACCCCCTCCTTTCTGTCTCCCCACCTCGTCCTTTACTCCTCCGTTTCCTCAGTTCTACTCACATTCTATCACGAATTCCCTCCTCAATCTACCACAGCCGAAGCTACCGAACACCTCGGCACATTCGACTTGCTCTTCCTTCCTTTATTTCATTTTTTCACACTCTTCTAAAAAAAAAATATTATTAACTATTTCAAAGTCTCATCTTCATTGCCACCTATATCATCAGCATCCCTCTCCTTCTGTTTACCCTTATCTTCTCCAGGCTTTTCCCCCTCATCATCCACTTCCTGACTATCTTTCGGCTTCTCCGAATCCCCCAAATCCACGATGAGGAACAATGCCCTCTCCACCCACTGGTTGCTCCTCTCTAACCGGTGGTTACTCCTGAGGAGCTCCTCCAGGAGCTCCACCATCCTCCACCCAATCGACAATTCAACCTGTGGAACCTCTACCACTGGGGTCCTCCCGCTCGGTTGTATGTTGCAGGCCCGCTTTGGCTTTTTCTTTGGTGGTTCCACCACCTCCTCTTCGTCCTCATCCCCCTCAGAACCCTCTTTGCTCTCTACTGCTGACTCGTGGTTGGAATCATGAATAATGGGTTGACTTTTGCCCCTGGACACCTGCAGGGTGGCTAAGGTTGCACTGCACCTTGCGCCATTTGCACGTTCGACAGGCAGCCCCTAGTCCTGGGACACTGCACTCTTGCCCCCGCTTCTTGCACTCCTTGCAAGGAGGACGGAGGGTCAGAGACCACTCATCAGCGGCCTCATTGTGCTAGTTATAAGGATCAGCAATAATAGACAAATAAATGAAAACCACTTACCTGGGCCCCTGCCAGCCTCTCACTTTTTTCCCATCCTCTTGCAGCTGGCTCCAAACTGGGCCCTGCTGTTGCACTCCTACCCCTCTTGTGCGGAACCCTGGGGACTACCAAGATCCTGGAACCCCCCATGACAGTGGTACCTCAGACCTTCGTCGTCACATCTGGTACCCCCCCACCCTGGGTGCACTCCTTTCTGACTGACTGCTCAGGGTTTCCCACCCTGGCCGACTTCGCCGTCTCAGCAGTTGTGTTACGAGCCTCCTGGCTCACCAGTGGGATGTCAGTCACCTGAGTAATTACGATAGCCCCCTTTGGGTCTCCAGCAGTGTCCTTTGCGCTGGGAACAACCGCTTGCTTCATGGCATCCTTCTCGGCCACCTTATTCACAGCCGCCTCTGCTTCTCTCCCTTCAGTTGCCTCTTGTATGGCCTCCTAATCCTCCTTCCATTTTTCCTCTGCTCCCTCCTGTTTTTCTCCATCAGCCTCAGCCTGGGCCTCCTCTTTGGCAACCCACGCAGCTTCTGCCACCTTGCGGTCACGCTGTCGCTGAACCCACTTCTTATCTATCTCAGCAATTTGTTTCTTGTCCTCATCGGTGTCGTAGCCTATTTCTCTTTTATCGATTGGGGTACGCGAGTTTCTGATAAGGGAGGAAGAAAATGTCCGGGTGCTATACCCAAACCTTCGCGTGACATCACGTTTAGGCAGCCCAAACTCTAACATTTAATCTCTGGCTACCAGGTTCATGGATTCAGCCACTAAGGGGGGGATACTGTCAAGTACATGTACCAAGAACCGTCCACTTGGCAATGCCAACTGAGCAATCATTCCATATCCACGACCAAGTGCCCGCGCCGCATGCATAACACTTGGTACGCCGGCCTCAGCTCGGTACATCCAACCTCCACACTCCCTGTCCTCACCCTTCAGTCCGCCTCACCTCGGGACTTCCTGCCCTTGTGTTATCCTCAGTTACAGCCCTTATTTTATAATCGGGCACTTCCTATTGTTCTACCCTCGGCCACATTCCTATTATCCTATCCTCTATTGTTCTATGCCCGTTTACATTCCTTCATTCTAATTTTACTTGTTGTGGACAATAACCACATGCTCTGCATACCTTGTTGTCTCACATTCCTTATTCCACATGTTGCTTCTTAACCTATATAAGTAGGACATGCATGTACATATTTCCTCATTCTGGGTATCGACTAGGCTTAGGCCCTTCTACCTTCTTCTCCTCTGGTAAAGTCCTCGACTCGGGCCAGCATCACCAGCATCCTCCCAAGTACCTGTCTGTTGCAAATTGGTGGCACGCACGGCAAGTAGGGCACAACACACAAGTACATTGAAGCCAATGCCACTACTCTTAGCCTGTAGGACTTGGCCATTGTCCACCCAACAACCCTCGGCAGTACCGAAGTCCATCAGTACCCAAAGCTTGACAGCATACCTTGTTGTCTCACATTCCTTATTCCACATGTCGCTCCTTAAACCTATATAAGTACGGCATGCATGTACATATTTCCTCATTCTGAGTATCAACTAGGCTTAGGCCCTTCTACCTTCTTCTCCTCTGTTAAGTCCTCTACTCGGGCCGGCATCATCGGCATCCTCCTGAGTACCCTGTCTGTTGCAAATTAGTAGCATGCATGGAAGAGTAGGGTGCAATGCACGAGTACGTTGAAGCCAAAGTCACTACTCCAGGCCTGTAGGACTTGGCCACTCCTATCCAACATTTCAGCAGTCCTGAAGTTTGTCAGTACCCATGGCTTGACAACATCCTATTGTTTTATTCTCAGTCACACTCCTACTATCTTATGCTTGGCCATATTCTATTGTTCTATTTTCATTTATGTTTATTGTTGTATTCTTGAGCATTGTCTACAATGCTCCCACATGCTCTCCTGTTATGGCCATGCTGCCAAATAAACCCACATTAAACCCCACAACCACCCGCACCGTTTCTGGGACCTTTCCAATCGCTCAAAGACTGAATAACCGATCTCCGGATGTCCGATACATCATTCCGAGGTTCCCTGTTTCCGAACCTCCGAAGATTCCAAAGTCAAGGTTCTGCACCTTTGATAGACGATGCGCAGGATCATCGGGTACCTCACTCCTTGTTCTTCATTTTATATTGCCCCTTGTACTCTCTTCCCCCCCTTGTCTTTACTCGGTAAAAGATAGTACAAAGAACTAGATACATGTATATAAGTCACCAGTTGACTGGACTATTCGCCAGTACAAATATCAACTTAATACTGCATCGAAGTTTCCGATTAAGTTCCGGTAAACTTTCCAACTCTCCGAAATTAGGGACAGATGATCGAGGAGGGTGCAACACATAAGTTGAAACCAAGTCCCTGCGACCTCAAACCACCCGTACCACCCTATACCGTGAACAGTCCAAAGACCCCCGGCGTTCCCGACTTCCATCCGCCCCCATTCCAATTCCGATTCCGACCCTTAGCCCCTGCCCTCGGAATACAAATTCCCCCTTCAGAAACCATTCAGAACCCTCCAGAAACCCTTCTGGAAGTCTCTAGCTAAGCGCCGACATGCAGATTTAACATCTCCATACCTTATCCCCTTCTCTATACTTTACACTACCCTGTTCCACATTTGCTTCTTAATCTATATAAGTAGCATGTGGATGTAGATAGTTCCTTATTCTGAATATTGACTTAGCATACACCTCTTGCCTTTACTCCTCCTATCTGAAGTCCTCACTTAGGCCGACACTCTCAGCACTCTCCTGAGTTCTCCATCTCTCTAAAATTAGATGGAAAGTAGGGTGGAATGCATGAGTATGTTGAAGGCAAGCCACCCCAATTAGTCTACTGGACTTGGCTGATTCCCCACCAGCATCATGAAGTTGGTACTATTGCACTAGTATTCAGCCCACTCATCATCAGCATTTCCAGTGCCTGTCAGGCTGTCGGGAATTCTGCGAAGCTGTCAAGCTTCAGTAATGCCGAAGTTGTAGATGGGTAATGGTCAAGTCCTGCAGGCCAGAAGTAGTGGCTTTAGCTTCAACGTACTCATGCATTGCACCCTACTTGCCATGCGTGCCACCAATTTGGGACAGAGGAGGTACTTGGGGGGTGCCGGAGTGCCAGCCCAAGTAGAGGACTTTACAGAGGAGAGGGAAGGTAAGGGGCCTAAGCCTAGTCGATACCCAGAATGAGGAAATATGTACATACATGTCCTACTTATATAGGTTTAAGAAGCGACATGTGGAATAAGGAATGTGGGAATAAGGTATGCAAAGCATGTGGGTATTTTCCACAACAAGTAAAATTGGAATGAAGGAATGTAAACGGGAATAGAACAATAAAAGATAGAATAATAGGAATGTGGCCAGGGATAGGACAATAGGGAGTGCTTGACTATAAAACAATAGAGTTGAGGCCGAGGATAGAACAAGGACAGAATGTCCCGAGGTGAGGCAGGTCAAGGATTAAGGAGCAGATGGGGTGTGTCAAGTACACTTACTGGGTGTCTGGTGATTTCGGCAGTGCCAATAAAGTAAGGTCAGACTACATCCATGCACAAGTTCAAGCCGCATGCAAGTTGCTTGATACGCCGGTCTCAGCTCGGCACATACACACTCTGTCTTCCCATCCCCATCCATTGTCTGCTCTTTCTCATTCCACCTACTATCAAACCTACCTTACCCATTCCTTATCCCTCAACCCGCTTCACTTTGGGACATCCTGTCCTTGTGTTATTGTCAAGTACATGGACCGAGACCTGTCCACTCAGCAATGCCGACCCAGAAACCATCCTATATCCATGACCAAGTGTCCATGCCACATGCATAACACTTGGTACACCAGTCTCGGCTTGGTACATCCACCATCCACACTCCTTGTCCTCACTCTTCGGTCTGTCTTGCCTCAGGACTTCCTGTCCTTGTATTATCCTCGGCCACGACTCCATTGTTTTATAGTCGGCCACTCCCTATTGTCCTATCCTTGGTCATGCTTCTATTATTCTATCCTTTATTGTTCTATGCCCGTTTGCATCCCTTCATTCTAATTTTACTCGTTGTTGTCAGGCCTTGGCACTGCCAATGGTGCTTGTCGGACCCAGCCAAGTCCTGCAGGCCAGTCAGGGTGGCTTGGCTTCAATGTACTCGTGCGTTGCACCCTGCCTCCTGTGCATGTCACTAACTTGTAACGGAAAAGATACTCGGTTGGATGCCGAGGGTGTTGGCCCGAGTAAGGACTTCTGAACAGAAGGAGGAGAGTAGAGAGGTGTAAACCTAGTTGATACTCAGACTGAGGAACTATGTACACGCATCTTCTACTTATATAGGCTGAGAGGCAGAATGTGGAATAAGGGTGGCATAAGACATAGAAAAAAGAATAAGGTATGAAAACCATGTGGAGGTATTGTCCACAGCAATTAGAATAGAATAATGTGAGAGTAAGACAATGAAATATAAGCGGGTGAGATTGTGGGAAAGAATAGAACAATAAGGAATGGCTGAGAATAAAACAATAGGGCCACAAGTAAGTGGCAGAGAATAGTGAACATCCCGAGGGTAAGAGAGTGGGGGGAAAGACAGGGAGTGTAGGGATGATCAAGAATAGGGGTTGGGGAAAGGATAATGAACCAGGTGATGAACCGGGTGTACCGAACTGAAACCATGCGCCATGGAATGATATGAGTAAGGGTCGGTTGGTCGGTACTGCTGAGTAAGTCAAAGCACGATGTGTGGTCGTGACAGTTGTGGACAATAACCACATGCTCTGCATACCTTGTTATTTCACATTCCTTATTCCACATGTCACTTCTTAACCTATATAAGTAGGACATGCATGAACATATTTCCTCATTCTGGGTATCGACTAGGCTTAGGCCCTTCTACCTTCTTCCCCTCTGTTAAGTCCTCGACTCAGGCCGGCATCATCAGCATCCTCCTGAGTATCTGTCTGTTGCAAATCGGTGGCATGCACAGCAAGTAGGGCGCAATGCACGAGTATGTTGAAGCCAACGCCACTACTCTTGGCCTGCAGGACTTGGCCATTGTCCGCCCGACACCCTTCGGCAGTACCAAGGTCCGTCAGTACCCGAAGCTTGATAGTATACCCAGAATCAAAACTACTTCCCGTGCCATCATTACAAATATGGTCTCACAAGACACCTTTTTAATAATCCTTCTATCTCCTTATTCAGGACCAGGTCCCTTGGTAACCCTTTCTAACTGTTTTGAATCAGGATCTGCTCACAGCTTCATCGGATCGTCTTACTCCTGGAAATGTGTCCAACAAGACAAATCCATGCCTAGCATTTTCAAGCCAATATCAGTATAAATTTGAATACCATCCTTTTCTGCCAACCGGGAGGCAATGCCCCACCCTCAGCACTCTGTCAGGCATGCTTGATCAATCAGCATCAGCTCACAGACCATTTGAAAATTTGCTTATGATTATGACCCTTCTCGATCTAGTATTTTTTGCTAACAGTACAGATATGTCCACTAGATTTTCTGTCCAGACAACTTCAGTCCACCCATCCATCTGTCATGTCACTAGATCTGTCGGTCAGCAATATTCGGGCACAACTCGCTCACCCGCTATAATCCATTGATTAACAGGGTATTGGGCAGTATTATAATCCATCAAGCCACTAACATTTTTAGGTGCTGTCAAGTACACGTACCAAGACCCATTATTCGGCAGTGCTGACCGAGCAACCATCCTATATCCACAACCAAGTGTCCACGCCGTATGCATAACACTTGGTACGCTGGTCTTGGCTCGGCACATCCACCATCCACACTCCTTATCTTCACCCTTCGGTCCGTCTCCCCTTGGGACTTCTGTCCTGGAATTATCCTTGGCCACGACCCCATTGTTTTATAGTCGGCCACTCTCTATTGTCCTATCCTTGGCCACGTTTCTATTATCTTATCCCTTATTGTTTTATCCCCGTTTTGCATCCCTTCATTCTAATTTTATTCGTTGTGGACAATAACCACATGCTCTGCATACCTTGTTGTCTCACATTCCTTATTCCACATGTTGCTTCTTAACCTATATAAGTAGGGCATGCATGTACATATTTTCTCATTCTGGGTATCGACTAGGCTTAGGCCCTTCTACCTTCTTCCCCTCTGTAAAGTCCTCAACTCAGGCCGGCATCACCAGCATCCTCCCAAGTACCTGTCTGTTGCAAATCGGTGGCATGCATGGCAAGTAGGGCATAACGCATGAGTATATTGAAGCCAACACCACTACTCTTGGCCTGCAGGACTTGGCCATTGTCCGCCCAACAACCCTCGGCAGTATCAAAGTCCATCAGTACCCGAAGCTTGACAGTATACCCAGAATCACACTACTTTCCATGCACTACAATTTGGTCTTACCAGACACCTTTTTAATGACCTTTCTATCTTGTTATTTGGAACCGGGTCTCCCGGTAGCCCTTTCTAACTGTTTTGAATCAGGATCTGCTCATAGCTTCACCGGATCATCTTACTCCCAGGAGGGTGTCCAACAAGACAGATCCACGCCACAGCATTTTCAACCCAATACCAGTATAGATTCAGAAACCACCCAGTTCAGAAGAACTTCAGTTTTTTCTGGCCAACTGGAAGGCAACGCCCCACCCTCGGCACTCTGTCAGGCATGCTTGATCAATCAGCATCAGCTCACAGACCATTTGAAAACTTGTTTATGATAATAACCCTTCTCGATCTAGTATTTCTTGCTAACAGCACAGATATGTCCACTAGATTTTCTGTCTGGACAACTTCAGTCCACCCATCCGTCTGTCATGTCACTAGATCCGTCGGTTAGCAATATTCGGGCATAACTCGCTCACCTGCTATAATCCATTGATTAACAGGGTATTGGGCAGTATTATAATCCGTCA
>QLPI01015481.1:0-17335 GCA_003314275.1 Chroogomphus rutilus | reverse complement strand
TGTTTTGTTCTTGCACTTTTGTTTCTCTTTTGTGCTTTTCACATTTGCATTTGCATTCTCTGGCACTTAAAATAAGCCCACATACCAACACACTTTTGCACACCTTTGGGTCTTGTCTTTAGCATCCATATTGACAAGCCCCAAAGGTTAGTAGTTACTTTGTTATATACATGTCTTTAGCATCCATGTTGACAAGCCCCAAAGGCGATTGTTGCTCTCTGTGTGTGACAGTTAAGAGTCTCTAGACCTTCGCTGCCAACAGGAGAATGGTATCTTGTCTGGGCAATGGAAACTCATCAGGAATAACTCTTTCATTGAGTTTCCTGTAGTCAATGCACATCCTTGGTTTCCCTGATCTGTAGACAATCAACACAGGCAATCCTCATGGGCACTTGGATGGTTCAATGACTTCTAGTTTGATCCATGCATCCATTTGTTTATCAATGATTTCCCTTTTTGCAGGGGAAGCATTGTAAGGAGGTAAAGATATTTCCTTAGCTTCTGGCCTTAAACTGATCTCAACCCTGGCATCATAATTCCCTAGGCACCCATCAAGTCCAAAGGCATTCTTGTTTTTGAGAACTACTTTTTCCAGGTCTTTTCTTTGACTAGGGCTCAGATCAGGTGAGAAGTCTAGTTCATTGATAAATTGTGTGGTTGGAATAATTTCTGCAGGGAATTCTTGAGTTTTGGATCCTCCAGGCACAGTTTCCTCCTCAGGGTTGTCTACACCTGGATATATGCACTATTTTTTTGTCAATTCCCAGCTTCTCACTGACAGCCTTGATCAGGTAGGCACATTTTTGCAATTTCTCAACCTGTTCTGGGCTTCCTTTGGAATTTTCCAACCAGGAAGTGGGATTCCAGGCATAACCTAGCAATTGACCTTGATGGATTATGACTGGTCCTTGGGAGAAATTGGACACATAAAGCTGTGGATTATCTCTATAAAATATTCAGTCTGTAATTCCATAACAATCTTCAGGGCCTTTGTTGGAGTGAATAATCTTTTCCACAAAGACATGTTCAGAATTCTTCAGAAAAAAATACATTAACTGGGACCAAGACTGCTGATCGGGATAGAACACAAATTTCTCAAGATTCTCTGACATTTGAGTCAAGAATCCTGCCTCTGATTTGTTTTCTGAGGTTTTTGGCATGTCTGTGAGCTTTGAACTGGGCCAAAAGTGATGTCAAGTTAGGAATGGTCCTAATTTTGAATGTATGTCCACCATCTCCTTGTAAGGTGGCTCCAACAGAGTTTTGTATGATAGTATGTCTCCCTGAATTCCTAAATAATAGATAAGTGGAAGATTCCTCCCTGACAATGGATATGGAATATTGATATGCAAAGTCATTTCCTAGGATTACAGGTGTGGACATTCCCTTAACTACATAAGCTTCCATATCAATCTGGACTGGTCCAGCATCAGTTTCAAAAATGATGGGCAAGTTTACATATCCAGATATCTTTGATGTCCTAGTGACTTGAATCAAATTGATTTTTTGTCCAGAGCAAGGTTGGCAATTTTGGATATCCCTAGTAATGGAGTAGTCTTTCCAGCTTCTTTAATTAGTTTCCTCTTTTCCCTGCGATTTTTAGGTGATTTATTAGGGATTTTATTGTCAAGTTCAGGAGGAGGAGAAGTTGGTGGAGAAGTGATTCTGGGTGAATTTCTGATCCCCCCAGCCCAGATATATCCTTTAACTTGTGTATTAAGGGTCTAATGACATTACAATGTGCTTTAGGGAGGTCTCCCGGACCTTCCTGTGTGTCAGGGATTTTTTCAGAAATTTCAGCAATTGTTTGATAAACTTGAGCTTGTTCATCATCCAGGTCAGTTTCTTCCATGATCAACTGATCATAAATACTATCATATTCATCTTGAGCTTGGGCATCCTCCATTTCCCTCTTCAGAATGGACAAGTTTCTGACTTATTTCCCTGCTGAATGCACTGTCCACATGCAGTCTTCATGAGTATACCTTATGTGCTGCCACATACTTCATATTGAACGTGTTGAGATCTTCAGCTTTCTGTAGGGGTGAAGGAAAGTAGGGAGCAACTTCCTTTTCTTCAGAAACTTAGTAAGTTCCCTTCTCTAGAGCCACAACATCCCAATAAAATGCTAAAAAATTCTCAGCATCTTCCCTGTAGGCCAAACACAGCACCTCAATCTGAGGCAAAGACCATATTGCATCAGAAGGCCAGTTGTCTGGCAAGGTTGGTACATTGGGGGGTGTAAGGTTAAGGCTTTCCAAGGTGAGTTTCCTTTTCTTTTCTATTTTCCTGAGTGCAATGAGTGTTGACTCATATATCCATGGATCTATTCTGTATTCAAATTCATTTCGGCTGATGAGTCAGACAATCTTGGGTCTCAGGAGCTGGTCAAGCAACAGATGTTCTTCTCTGAACAGTCTTTCAGCACCCAGGGAGAGGGTCCTATACCCAGGTACATCTATTCTGTCCAAATAAGATTCTGTAATAGCTAATGGCCCATTTCTTCTTTCCCAAACCTTGGTTTCTTTCTCCACTTGCTTTCTTCTTCTTACAGTGAGGATTTCCATGTTGTCAGGATGGGCAAGAGAGGGAAATTGAACGGGAGATCTGGGAGAGATGGGTCCCATGCCATCCCATGGTAAAGGTTCATCTAGCAGTCCTTCTGGTGCCTTATGAAGGCTAAAGGGTGAAATGTTTCTATTAACCGGTGTAGTTCTTCCACTGGGTGTGGAGTGGAAGATAGGAGTTTCCTGCATGGTTGATGACATGCTGGAGGGGAACTTGAGTCCTTCATGGGGCTCGTATACTTCAAGTCATGGATTGGGTCGGTTGGGAGAAGGGTAAGGGTTTAGGTAGGGTGTAGGTGGTGTAGGATTATGTATAGATCTTTGAATATATCCTTCCTCAGTCAAATCCTTGAATGATTTGTTGAGTGAAAGGGTTGCTAGTCCAAGAACTGAACCAGTTATGGGTTTCATGATGAAGACTAAACAAGAGTAATTGATCAAGCAATAAACCTGTCAATTCCCAGAGCATCCACCACTGTTTTGGAACTGTAAATGAGGTAACCTGAGAACCATGACAAAACTTTGGTGTGAAGAAAGCCTAATCAAGTTCTCCAACAAGACGATGGAAAGTGGATGCCTGTCCAGGTTGATGTCCAAAAAGAATTGTTTAGAGGGGGCCTTGACAGGTACATTTTCAATTACATGTAGGAATAATAGTTTGTGTATGTGAACTGCTATTCTACCCTTGCCTAGGATTATTTCCACGGATGTTCTAAAAATCTGATTTAGTTCTTTTACTATGTTTTTGCATACCTTTTATGTTTTAACCGAGAAGCCTTCTATTAAGCACTGACCTTTGGATCAGTGTACTCAAAGAGGGATGCACTGACCTTCAGATCAACATACTCAAAGAGGGAGGCACTGACATTTGGATTAATGTACCTATGAGAAAGTGGCACTGGCCTTCAGACCAACATACTGGAGTGGGTGGCACTGACCTTTGGATCAATATACCTAAGGGTGCTGGATGCACTAGATAATCTGATAGATTATAGGTGATAGTAAGATTGATTGTTAAGTTACTTTTATGCTACAGAACTAGTCTCTATATATACTAATTCTAAGCTGATTATGTAACTCCCTAATAAGGCAAGACCTTCTATAAATTAGTGGAGTGTTACAGAAAGGGATGGAAGGTCCTAGAATCCCCTGGAAGTCACAGTGTCACCCTTGTAGTCACTAATAATAAAAAGAAAAGAAATATTCCCACGGCTTGTAGTCTTGTGACTGGTCAAGTCACAAAATATTATTAGTAATTGAGCCATGCTTCTGGGCTAACCTTTATGTAATATCTATGATATAAGCCCAGGAATTTGTTGTATAAGTTGTCTGAGAACTTGACCCAGGAATTTGGTGCTCCTTTCCATGTATTAAGTAATTGATACCCAATTATGGTTCCTTGTGGGTCCAAATAGGAATAGACGAAAAAGATATGTTTTTGAGGATTTTCCTTGGACTTGAGGGTTTTGTTATTTAAGAGTTAATTACCCTGAGTAATTTACTCTTAAATGGCCTGCCAAAAGTTATTATATTTTTTTGGTAGTCAATTCAAGACTGGTTTGTTGGATAATTTTCTGAGTAAGAGAGGTTTGGAATCCAATATACTGATCATGGTTCAGTGGCCCTTCATGTCTAGTAGAGAATTCCCCATTCCCCAACAAATGTATGAGTACGTTGAAGCCAAGCCACCCCAATTGGTCTGTAGGACTTGGCCAATTCCTGCCAGTATCATGAAGTCGGCACTATTACAATAGTGCTCAGCCCATGCATCATCGGCATTTCCAGTGCCTAACAGTGCTGAGGAAATGTCATGGCAGAGTTGGCCTGTTCCACCCCCTCATTCTCAGCAACCACCTCTTCATTCTCAGCAACCACCTCTTCATTCTCAGCAACCACCTCTTCATTCTCAGCAACCACCTCTTCATTCTCAGCAACCACCTCTTCATTCTCAGCAACTACCCCCTGATTTGGATCTCTCTAATGAGAAACAGGAGGAGGATTATGATACTGGGAAGCATTTGGGAATAGCCACCAAGGTTGAGGTGGGATATGAATACACTCTCACTGTCTTAGAGCAGGTAGTGGAGAGGATGGTAGAGGGGTAGGTGTCAGGGGACAGCCTCCTGCCCTCTAATATTTATTCTTTTCCAGTATATCCTTTATTTTCTACCTTCCTTTCCCTGTTAATCCCTTAGTTAATTATCATTTTCACTTGTTCATTGACTGTGACATGACTTACTCATGTCACAGTCACTAGCTATATAGTTTTGCTGCTTAGGTAAGGGATCCTCACCTCATTCTCTTCTGGATCCCCTTACCAGGTATGCACCAATATTGTACTTTAGTCTTCTTTTAATATATATTTACTTCTGGATCCCCTTACCAGTGTCTGACTGGCTCTGTGGGTAGGCTTTAGGGTTCGAGTCCCTGAGTCAGGCCTAGGGAGAAGGCCAGGGCTGGGTGGTGTCCCGCTGGTTCTAGCTCCCAGCAGTTGCCCAGGAATCAGTACCAGCGTGAGTTGCCCTTACAGTAGGAGAGTCTCGGGGAAAAGGACTTGGTGATAGATCAGGTAGATAAGTGTCATCATCATGTGCAATGGTAGGAATATAGGGAGGCACAAGCACTTGGTGGTGGGTAGGAGGGTCATCAGAGATGTCAATCAGCCTCTGTGGTGGTTTCTGCTTTGCAACAGTGTCAAAATTGAGTGAAGAATGAGGAGATTCATCAGATATGAAATCTTTGCTGATAATCACTCATATTGCTGCTGGATCCTATAGTATCCATGCCTTAGGGCCAGCTGCATAGCCAATCATGACACATTTGGTTGTGTGTGACTCAAGGTGCTGTCGCTTGGCTTTGGGGACATGCACATATGCTATGGAGCCAAAGGCCCTGAAGTGGGTGATGGAGGGTTTATGACCATGCCAGGATTCAAAAGGAGTGTGATGGAGCAGTGCTGAAGTGGGTGAGGAATTGTAGACTTCAACAAATGCCATAGCAGCTTCACCCCAGAATGTAAGAGGGAGGTTTGTATCATGGAGCATGGAAATTATCCCTTCCTCCAATGTCCAGTTAAAGCACTCTGCATCTCTATTCTGCTAAGGTATGGCTGGTGCAGTCTTCTGTCTAAATATCCCAGAAGAGGCAGTTAATGATCCAAACTCCTTTGAAGAGTATTCCTCTCCTTTGTCATCTCTCAGGGTCTTTATGGTCTTTCCAGTCTGGTTCTCTACCAATACCTTGTACTTCTTGAATGAGTGCCTGGTCTTTAGTTTTCATCAGGTAGATGTACACAAGGCAAGACTTGTCATCAATGAAGGTGATCCAATATTTGAATCCCTGAGGAGTGGGTACTTTTAATGGACCTTGGACATCAGAGTGGACAAGCTGGAGGATTTGGGTGGCTCCAGAAGAAGCTTTCTTTGGAAATGGTTCTCTGTGTTGTTTCCCATGAATGCATGATTTACAGATTGCAGGGAATGGAGTGTATGAAGTGATATCCATCCCTTCCACCATGTCCTGAGTGATGAGTCACTTGATAGCATCAAGCCAAGGTGGCCAAAACAATGGTACCAAAGCTCCAAGTTCAAAGTTGTTGATGCAGCAATGTGTGCTGTGTTTACCTCATCCTGAATGAGTATATCCCCCCATCTAGGTATGCAAGTCTCCCTTTGACAGTGGCAGTCAGGATCAGTTTGCCCATTTTATAGAACTTCAAGATGGTTCCCACAATCTCAACCTTAATCCCACAATGGACAGTCAAGAAGAGGACTGAGAGGAGGCTGTTTTGAAGTTGGGAAAAATATAATACATCAGAAAGAAGTATAGGAGTCAATTTCTTGTCCTTTGGGCAGAAAACCACTGTGCCAATCCCTTCAGAATACACCACACTATTGTCTGCCAATTCTATAGCCACTTTGTGAGGTTTGAGTTCCTTGAACCAGTGCCGATGTGGAGTCATATGTGTAGAAGCTCCTGAATCAGTACACCAAAGGTAGCTGGCATTAGAGAGAAGGTGGGCAGAGAGAAGGGAGGGAATCTGCTTGTTTGCAAGCATGGCAGACTGGGTGGAATGATGGAGATGACTGCTTTCTTTGGTGACAAAGGCATCAATGAGTGAATGGACTGTCTCATCTGGCTCTTTTCTGATATTAAATAGAGCATCATAAGCATTGAAATTAGTGCCTGCTTGTTTCTGTACATGAACATTATGAAGGGCATTCTACATCTTCACCAGATCATCCTTGATTCCCTGAACATGCACACACTGTCCTGCTTCTAAAGCTGAAGCAATCAGACCTGCTGCCATCTCCTGATCCAAATCCCAGTTTTCCTGATCTGCAGACACTGTAGGGAACTTCTTCTTGTTATTAACAAGCATCCACAAACCCTTAGAGCATAAAATGGTATTCATATTGAATGCCCAGTCATGATAATTTGTATCTGACAGCATGGGAAATTTTGGAAAGGTGGTATCATCATTAGAGGTGGATATAGACATGGTTTTTTTTGGTGAGGTTGGTGTGAAGATTGATGCATTGTGGGTGAATGAATGAATGGATTGATATGCCTGGTCTATGGGCGCTTAATTTCATGTTTAAGCGATGCACAGATGGAGAAGATATAGGCAAAATATGATGCAGAAGATGTAAAAACAAAGTAGAACACAAAGCAGTAGCCAAGGGGTGTCCTAAGAGGGGTCCTAAGGGTCCTAGAGGTTGGAAAAATGATCCAAATGGCACCAGTTACTCCCCAACAACTTCAGAACTTCAGGGCTCAGAATAGGATGGCACAACCTTACTGAAAATCAGGTGAACTGTTAAGAATATGCAGACCATGGATTCCAGCACCCAAAGATGACAAGAGGCCTCGGTCAACCAGCAAAGTAGTCAAAGACTAGGCCAGGGGTGTGGCTTTGCAATACTAGGCAATGAAGAGGGATCCTGTTCTACCACTGGCTGGCTTTACTAATGGTACTCATGGGCATGTAGATGCTGAAACCAGAGGTTTGGTACGTTCCATACTGGAATGGAACACAAACAGAGCTCGAAAATGACTGCAGTAAATTTGGAAAAAATGATGAAAAACTCAAGAATAACTAGATCGATCTTGTGCCCATATTAGGCAACATATACAGTTGCCTCTCGACTCAGTAATAAAAAGCCCCAAAAATGCATGTGTACACATATTGCAACTTGATAAACTTGACTCGGCTTGTAAAATTTCAGTCTTCATGAATAAATCATGATACACTTGTAAAAGTCATAAGTTTCATGGAAGTCATAAAAAAATCTGATTTGCTTATCCCAACAAGAATGACCAGATTTAAGCAATTGGATGATAGAGTCAACTTTGGCAGTAGAGAGGAACTTCTTGCTTGAAAACAGGGGGGTATTTGGTGTTGTTTGGATATAAACAAACCTTAATTATGATCATGTGATTTTGAGCTCTGTATGTATCATTTTTTGATGAAAAAAATAGAGGGGACAAAACTATTCACATGTTTGATTATTTTAAATAATTAATATTTGGCCAATATTGAGAATTACATAATCATCCTGGTGAGTGACCTCAAGCTAAGATGCAGGGCTATCATGATAAATTATATCAGATTTTGTGCTTATGTGATCATTGCATTATTTGCTACACAATCAAAGTGTTCACAATATGTGAATAGTTTTGAACATTTGTGTTGTACTGTAAATAACGGGAGGATTACATGATCAAAAATATGACATAATTAGTAGAGATAGCCCTACTTCTGAACTTGTGGTCACAATCAATATGATTATGTAACTCTCAATATTCATTGAGATATTAATTATTTGAAAAAATGAAGCATTTGAATAGTTTTGTCCCTCACAATTTTTAAACAAGAAATGGTATATATCAGTACTTGGTAAAGTCCCCATTTGCTCTCATCACTTCCTGCACCCTTCTAGGCATGCTCTCAATTAACTTCTGACACACCTCTGGCTCTATCTTCTCCCATTCCACTCCAATCCTCTCCCATAGCTCATATACTCCACTAGGGGGGTGTTCATAGTCAGAAAGGCGCTTTTTGACAATAGTCCAGAGGTATTCAATGGGGTTTAGGTCAGGGGACTGAGCTGGCCACTTCATGACCTCATAGCCATGGTCAGAAAACCACTCAGTGGTCTTCTTGCATGTGTGCTTGGGGTCATTATCCTGTTGAAAAATAATGTCAGTAGAATTTTTACTATAATACTCTAGGCTAGCCTAAAGCTCATCATCTAAAATCTGCCTGTACAACTCTCCATCCATCCTTCCATCAATTTTGGCAGCATAGCCAGGTCCTTCTCACAACATACAACCCCATACCATCACAGAACCTCCACCAAACTTCAGTGTTCCCTCAACTAGCCTATCATTCAAAGACTCTCCAGCCTTTTTATACACCTATCTCCTTCTATCTGACCCCATTGGGGGCACTTCAGGTAGGACGTACATTCCCCGTACTCGCTTCGCTGATATGAAGGCCTTGCCCATTGGATCATTGAATACAGCTTCTCCGGCGCCGAAGAGGACTGTAAAGTTCGCGATGTCAAAACGGCTAATG
The DNA here is from genome assembly GCA_003314275.1 of Chroogomphus rutilus. NCBI lineage: Eukaryota > Fungi > Basidiomycota > Agaricomycetes > Boletales > Gomphidiaceae > Chroogomphus > Chroogomphus rutilus. The sequence continues at coordinate 8,188 of QLPI01015481.1, read as the reverse complement.
GATATTAGGTTAGCTGCAAAGTCGGGGGTGTGGAGAGCGTTCTGGAAAGTGAGTTTGGTGGATTTCCCATTGGACCGGTACTCTTTGATCACGGTTCCTTTACCTAGGATCTTGAAGCGTGCTCCTTTGCTTGCAGCTTGCCCTTCTCATGCTTCAGGAAACTCGATATAAGAGGAGAAATCGTTCTTATTTCCAAAGCAGTGATCGCTCGCTCCGGAGTCTGCGTAAGTGAGTACACTGTAGTCATCTACATTTGCCATTAATGCCCGGACGTCTGTCTCCTCTGATACGTGCGATACTCTAGGTACGACTGTCTCAGTGTTGTCCGATATAAGGTACGCAGTCATTTCTTCCGGTTGGTACTGGTGTCTATCGCCGTAATGGATTGTGGGTGGGGTATCCCTCTGATCCCAAGGGGTGAATGCCGCTGTCAGCACATATGCAGTCTCAGTGTCTGCCACCTTCGCTGTGGTTTGTGTGGGAGACGGGGATATAGGGCTGACCGTCGACAATGCCGAGCCTGTTGCGCCCCCTCTTCGCCCAAAGCCTGGTGGGAATTGGCCTTCCTTTCCTCCTCCTTCCCAGTAGCAGTCTGCGATGAGGTGACCGCATCTACCACAGTTCTTGTTGGTGCAGATGAGCTGGTTCCGGGCCGCCCGTTTGGCGTCTGCCTTGAGTGCAATCGCCGATGTGTTAGGGGTTGTGACTTTAGCCGAGCGGTTGATGCGGTCCCAATGCATAGTGATGCGGGCTATGACGTCTCCTGAGGACTTGTGGGTGTCAAGGGTTGCAACAAGGGAGTCCCACGATGCTGGTAGTGATTGCAAGATTATCATGCGGAAGTCGGTGTCCTTGATCGCTGCCCCGATGGAATTTGCCTTCACCCACTTCATTTGGAGGTTGGCGATATGGGCAAGGAGGTCATCGCCGTCATGATAGGTTATCCCGCGTAGTTCCCGTTGTGCATTGACAAGTGCGAGGTCGCTCGTGATCTTGTACTGGGATACTAGGGAGGTCCAGGCTTCTGCTGCAGTACCGTTAGTTTTGACGCCAAGACCCGTAGGGTTCTTGATGTTGTAGCGTAGGAGCGCCATTGTCCAGGCATCGCGAACGTCGTATTCATCAAAGGAAGGGGTGAGCGATGTCCAAGGTGTTTCGGCTGTTGTAGTTGTGATTGTAGTAGTGGTTGTGGTTTTTGTGGTAGCCGTGATAGTAGGGATGGTAATGTTTCCCTCGAGGTATGCCCGGGCACCCCGGAGGCGAGCAGCGACTAGTATCGCCTCGCTCCAGTCCAGCCAGTTGGTGCCATCGAACTTTTCCTCATCGGTGAAGATCAGGGGGTTCGAATATCCTGTTGTGCTCTTCGTAGTAGTCATTGTGGGGTAGTTGGCCGTAGAGTGTTAGTAGACGAGCTGCTGTCTTTGTGATTTGTATCTGTCTAAGTTTGGCTGGGGCCCATAACCTGAAAACGGTCGTGCAGTTAACTCAGATGGACACGAAAGTGTAACGGCTATATTGTCTACCTGAAAATGGTCGTGCAGTTAACTAAGTAGACAATCAGTAACTAGTAATCTATAGTGGAAAAGTACGCATACCTCAGACGGACACGAAAGTGTAATGGCTGAGGTTCGAGAAAAGCCCATGAGGGTTTATGTACGTATCGGCCATCAAGTCCATGCGTGAGGATAAAGGAAAATGTGGTATGTAACCATGGGACGGCGTACCGGCCCTGACTCCCCTAGTCCCTATGCTCGCACTAGGCCTGATGCCCGTTTCCATTAACACATTTCTTTGCTAATATATTCCCCCCCTTTATCGTGTCTCAATTCCTTGACTTTCAGTCCAAGTTTCTGTTCAACTTTGGCAATATATTCTTTGAATGCATTGAAGGCTTCACTTTTATGCTTTAGGAGGTAGACCCATTTGTAATGGCTATAGTCATCTATCAAAGTAATCCAGTATTTGCATCCACTAGGAGTTGGACAGAGTTTGCCATGGAGGTTGCTATGGATACATCCAAGAAGTTCAGAAGAGTGATGAGAGGAAAGGTTTGGGAATGGATCACGGTGTTGCTTTCCTGCTATACAATGTTCACAGACATCTGGAATGGGAATGGTGTTTTCAACAATGAGACCATCTGCAAGATCTTCTTTGATAAGAGTCTCAAGTCGACCCTTCCTGATATGTCCAAGCCTTCTGTGGAGTAGATCTCATGATACCTTAGTTACAAAAACCATTTCTTTATTCTCCAATGTATATCCATCAAGATATCCTGTTCTTTTCCACATCCTTCCAGTAAGGAGAGTTTCTCCATTCCAAGAGAAGCTCATCTTCCTCCCCTTGGCAGAGAATTTGACATTGCTTTCTTCAGTAACAGAAAAGATGGAGAATAGATTGTGTTCAAGTTGGGGTACATACAATATGCGATTGATAACTACAGACTGGGTTGGCTGACCATCAATCATCGGTTGGAACATAACATGTCCCTTTCCCTTTGCCACAACAGTGCTCTCATCTGCAAGCCTGATGACAATATGGACAGGTTTCATATCATGGATCCAACTACAATGAGGTGTCATATGCCTGGTGCATACCAAGGATATACCCAGCCGCTTTTGCTTGTCTTGCCTGCCATGAATCAGAGCGCCGATTGTACTCTGCATCTGCACCACTTGTAGGAATAGTAGGTGCCACTTCAGTCCCCAGCACAATGCATCTTGCATTAAGTGACAAAAATTGTGTGTTGCACTCTGCCTTCCATTCTTGGAATCATTCAGCAGAGAGTCAGTTGGGAGGAGGTCTGGTGGTTGAGTCTGACATTGATTTTGGTGACGAATATAATGTGGTCCGTATATACGAAACAAGATCTCCCTTTTTTTAGAGTCAAGATGAATGGGTTTCTGATCGAGGTTGATGATGTGGACAGTGTCCCGTGAGGAATCAATTAGCTCGAGTTGCAGAGTGGTAAGCTCAGATGGTATCTGATGCTGTTGATAATTGGATATTGTCGTTAGGGATTGATTGATCAGAACAATGTGACTCGGTGTGTGGCTTAGGGGAATGCAAGGCTCATAACCTATTAAAAGTGCAATCTATATTTCACTCAAGCACACTGCGAGTGATGGTCACTCATTAAGACAACACAACCGCTCAGTACAGAGCTTGCACATACCTGCGAGTGATGGTCGCTCGTTAAGACAACACAACCGCTCGCAGGTCTGACTAAGCATAACCATTGCTCACTCTAACAAAATGTACATACATGAGTAACTGTATGTGTCAGGCTTCGGTAATGCCAAGGGGACAGATGGGGAACGGCCAAGTCCTGCAGGCCAGGAGTAGTGGCTTTGGCTTCAACATACTCGTGCATTGTGCCCTACTTGCCATGCATCCCACTGATTTGGGACAGAGGGAATACTCGGGGAGTGCCCAAGGTGTCGGCCCAAGTAGAGGACTTTACAGAGGAAGGAGAAGGTAGGGGGCCTAAGCCTAGTCAATACCCAGATAGGGAATGGCATGGGTCACCCACGGGTCAAATGTGGATGACCTGCACCCGACCCATGGGAAACCTGAATGCATCAACCCATGGGTCAACAGGTGTCAGCTGCACACCGCACGCACACGCCTGCAGCGCGTCCGTGTTGTACATCATCATGTTCGCGCCGACACAAATGCACTGTATGTGCACACACCAACACAAACACATAGTATGCGCATGCACCGACACGAATGCGCTGTACATGCATGTGCCAACATGAACGCGCTGTACATGTATGCACTGACTCGAATGCGCCGGCATGGATGCATTGTATGCGCACGTGCAAACATGCCAACATGAACATGTTGTATGCACACGTGCAAACGTGCCAACATGAACATGTTGTACGCATGCACGTACGGCTCATTGGTGTCGGCACATGTGTGTCATGCGTGTGTGGCGCGTGTGTGTTGTATGTGCATGCATGTTGTATGCATGTGTGGCATGTGTGTGTCATATGCATGTGCATGTCATACGTGCACGTACAACAGGAGCAAGTGCCCGGTTGGGTGTCATAAGCATACATGGTTGATGCGCTGGGTTGGGCCAGGTCACTGTTAAGACTAAGAGCCAAGTGAGATATAAGACCACTGCAATGATAATTGCAGGGAAGTAAGATAATAGATTGCTTGACTCAAAGTTGAAATGGTAAATGATAACTGGTAGAACTTGTTGAACTAATTGAACTTGTTGTTATTTCTCTGTACTACTAGTTCTTTTTATATACAGTGGTTAGAATATCATATGAAAGAGATGTGGTGACATGTGAATCTGTACATGAGGGTATGACCTACTATGTGATGCAATGTCTGGGGTAAAGTGGTTATGGAATTGAGTCATGGGTTGTGGAAAATGAATAGGAAAGTGGATAAAAAGAAGGAAATGTATTGTGCGCGCGTGTGTTTCAATTTAGAGATGGTAGCGGGGGTTTGTCTCGGTTCTCGGTTGTCTCGGCGGGTGTCATGATGTAGAATGTGGAGTATAAATGATAAACTTGTGATAATGTGAATGGTGACTCGTGATTGATATGTCTCGCGTATTTGACTCGACTCGGAATTGTGTTGCTCTTGTGACTCGTGCGTTTGTGACTCGTTTGACTCGTGTAGTTGTGTAGACTCGTTGACTCATGTAGTAGACTCGTTGACTCGCATAGTAGACTCGTTGACTCGTGTGGTAGACTCGTTGACTTGTGTAGTTGTGTAGACTCGGACTCGTGTGTGTGTAAGAAAATGAATAGAGTTGTAGTGAATAGAGATGTGGGGGAATGATGGTGTGATATCTGTCGGTTTCTAACAGTCACGGGTGCTCTCAGCCTGACCCACACCCAAACCCAAGGGCACCTGACCCGGTGACCCGTGCAGGTTGGCCAAACCTGTGCTATTCCCTATACCTGTCAGGGGAACCCCCAATCATGAATCCTGACCAGTACCGCCTCACCTGTATTCCACACCTGCCGACCGAGATCTGTTCAGCCCACCCACAGCAGTACCAAACATCCTGCACACCGAACAATCATCACTATTGGCGGGTACCATTCAGAAGTGTCAACTGTAACCATTGGCCCTCCTTTCGTCGTTCGCTCCCGGTGTCGAGGCCCTGGCGGAACTTCCCGGTCAGTACAGAGGGTGATGCCCGGTATAGCGTGGAGCACCATAGTGTCAAGCGTCGGTTACTGACGGACTTCGGTACTGCCAAGGGGTGTTGGCGAAGAGGTCGGGCGGACTATGGCCAAGTCCTGCAGGCCAAGGGTAGTGGCGTTGGGTCTCAGTACGTGGACTTGACACATAGCAATGGTGCTTATATATAGTAGTCAGTGGGCGAAGGGCTCCCTAGAGTTTTCTCTTTGGATCCCCCTTCACCAGGTAGGCTAGTCACCATATATTAGGTAACATACTAAATCTTTGGATCCCCCTTTGCCAGTGCACCACCCGAGGGTAGAACGTCTGCTTAGGTTGCCCTTACAATGCCCAGAATGAGGAAATATGTACATGCATGCCCTACTTATATAGGTTTAAGAAGCAACATGTGGAATAAGGAATGTGGGAGAATAAGGTATGCAGAGCATGTGGGTATTGTCCACAACAAGTAAAATTAGAATGAAAGAATGTAGATGGGAATAGAACAATAAAAAGATAGAATAATAGGAATGAGGCCAGGGATAGGACAATAGGGAGTGCTCGACTATAAAACAATAGGGTTGAGGCCGAGGATAGAACAAGGACAGAATGTCCCAAGGTGAGGCAGGTTGAGGATCAAGGAGCGGATGGGGTGAGACTAATAGGTGGTGAATGAGGTGAAGCAAGTGAGGGATGGGGACGAGGAATGTGGATGGTGGATGTGCCGAGCCGAGACCGGCATACAAAGTGACTTGCATGCAGTGTGGGGACTTGTATGTGGATGTAGTCTGGCTGTCCGGTTGGTGTTGCCAAATTACCAGACACTCGGTACGTGTACTTGACAGTATAAAATATACATACACGAGTATGAAATGTATGTACATGAGTATGAAATGTATGTACACGAGTATGAAATGCATGCATGCAGGTGTACCACATACCCAACACCCATCCACCCATGGGAAAAAAACCATGGGTTGATGGGTTTGGGTTCCCCATGGGTTGGGTGCAGGTCACCCACATTTGACCCATGGGTGACCCATGCCATTTCCTAATCTTAGTCAATTTCTGACTGAAGAGCAGACTAATGAATGTAAAAGATCTTATACTAATGTCTTTTCTATAAAGGTCCATGTAGAAGGAAATGGATTCCTATACTAGATGAGTAAGCAAAGATCAAATGACAGAAACAAGTAATAGTGAAGCAAATTATGAATAAGGAAAGTAGATTAGAAATATAAAAGGAAACATAAAGGCAAAGTGAATAATTGTATACTATAAACAGATGTTCAACCATGTAGAGAGATGAATGTAATAAGGTGGAGCAATATAATGTAGCATCCAATGCCAAGACAGAATAGGCTAAATATATAAGGAATGCTTGTTTAAGTGTGATCTAGAGCATAGGGCTAAAATGACAATAGGCTGAAAAGGCAGAATTGAATAGATGGGGACATCAGCAGAGTGGATCCTAATACTTATTCTGCCAATAGAGTTGCCTTTACAGTAATAATTCAGGGCATGTGATCACCTCAGAGTATTTGCATAATATTTGTCTGAGCCAGGGAGCATCTGAGAATAATATTTGTGGTAATCTAGGGGTGAAACTGAGAGTTCAGCTCTGGGCTTGAAACTGACTATGGTCAAACTATCTAATGGCTGAGCATGATTATCAGGCCAAACCTTTGGTAGTGAACAATAGAAGTTGGGATAATAGATGGATTAGGAAAGGTTGTTAAGCACCAGAAGGTTGGTAAAAGCCTAAAAAAGAATATTTGAATAGAAATGGTCAGAGAAATTAGCAATTAAATGCTAATTATGGTAAACAATTGTTATTACAAGTAAGTGCTATTCTTGTTTTGTGTTTTAGTCTTTTGAATTGTTTTTGTCTTTAGTTACCAAGATATTCCTAATATTAAGAAATCACCAGCAGGGATTCAGGTACCTAGGTCACTGGTGAAAATTCAAACCTTATGCCAAAGTCAATTGAATATGTGCCCTGTGCATACAAGGGACACATTGCGACAATCATGCATATTTGTATTAAGGTCTGCATCAGTGGTTAATTTCTCTTTGATGAATACAAGTGATAATGATATCACACAGATTTCACATAAACAATATAGAACTCTGAATCAAATTTTCTTATTCTATCTAATGTTGTAACATTTCTACTGTCATTGATAGCTGGCTCACATGACAATTCCCCTCCATTGATCACTCTGAAATGGCTCTCCTAGGACCAACACCATCCTTTGAAGATGGAAAGCAATACTGTGAACCTATATAAATACATGTTATTGTAGTGAGTAGCGAGGTTTTTGAGGTAACTTACAGCACAGTTAGAAGAGATATTGTAGTTGTGAAGTCGTTAGGAAGTGACTCGGGAACCAGTCAGGAACCTTCCACGTCTCGTTTTTGAGATCCGACAGAATCAGCTGAACAAGAGCTTCGGCACTGTCAGCGGAACTAAGTAATCACGGTCCACTAGGTAAAAGTCAAGGCACTTTACCAGCCAAAGGCTCTTGGCATGCCGTGACCGGTATATCCGGCAGCGATATACTGTCCTTCCAGAACTAATTTGTTCACAGGGTCAATTACGGGTCCGACCTGTCAGACAAGAACCGAGCAACTCTGTGAGGGATGCAAGATAACTCTTCCCACAAAGATAGCTCACCAGAGGATCTCCAGATCGTGTATATCCCATGATACCTGTCTGACACGCAATGATTTCAGACTTAATGAAGATAAACGGGAGAAGAAAAAAATAACTCACCCATTCCATCTCGGGCTCCTTACCATCCTGGAACCATCCTTCGGGATAGACTTGGGGTAAGAACTTCCTCAATGCCTGCGAGATGGCAGGATTTATTACTGAGTCATCGGTGATCCCCATCTCATAGTCCAGACCACCAATTTGTCTCTTCCCGCCGAGAATGACTAGAGGCTTCATCTCCTCTCCTGGCGCGGTGACATTGACTGGACGAGGAAACCAATACTCGAAACCATTGGAGTAGCTGGGTGTGCGTAGTTT
>QLPI01015465.1:0-15109 GCA_003314275.1 Chroogomphus rutilus | reverse complement strand
GAACTTTTGAGACCATCTGTCTGCAATCTTGATGGATGCATCGAAGGTCCAATATGCCATCTTGTACCTCACAGGCCCTGCACTCCAGTACTTTGAACCCGCAATTCTAGGTGAAATCCAGCCTGAGCCTAGCTGGCTTAAGGTCTGGAGGGACTTTTGTCAAGAGCTGGAGACCAACTTCGGTCCATTCAACAGCACTGTACAAGCAGAAATTGAGCTCTGCAAGATAGTCATGAAGGACACCCATCGTGTGGCACAATACTTCATCGACTTTGCCAGAGCCTCCACTCGCACTCAGTGGAACGATGCCGCCCTCACACATATGGTGTATAAGGGGTTGGCCAGACATATCAAGGACAGCCGCCTTAACTTCCCTCATTTCAAAACTCTTGCTGAACTCAGACAATATTCACTCGAAATCGACAGCAGATATTGGGAACACAAGGAGTTCGACAACTTTGGAATGCCTTCCAAACTAAATGGGACCTTGTCCAAATCCAACTCCAACAACAACAACAACAACCAATCTTCCTCCAACTTCAACAACTCGAACAACAAGAAGAGTAAGAAGGAAGGGGGGGGGGGGAAGAACAGCAATGATAAGTCTTCCAACAATAACAACAATGCTAACAACAGTTCGTCCAAGCTCAGAAAAGATGGGAAGCTATTGCCTGAAGAACGTCAAAGGCAAATCAATGTGGGACTTTGTCTCTTGTGTGCTTCAAAAGGTCACATAGTCAAGGACTGCCCCAAATCCAATTCCCAATCCTCATCGACCTCTTCTTCTAACAACAAATCCAACAACTCCAACAACAAGAAAACAATGAAGGTACGTGCAACCAAGGCAAGCACGTCCAACACCAATGCCAAAGACAATGCGGCGACAGAGTTGAAAAAATGAGCTGCAACCTCGGAAATGCATTAGCCTCTCTCACATGCTATTCTTGAATGCCCTTTCTCCTATTTCTTGCATATCTTCTACTTCTGAGACTTTGAAAACTTCGCTAATACTTAATCTGTCTTGTTCTCTTATTTCTAAACTTCCACTTGTTATGCTCTTAGATTGTGGTTCTTCAGACTGCTTTATTGAATCATGAGTTGTGCAAAAATATTCTTTGCCTACTAATTCAGTTCCTGATATTCCATTGAAATTATTTGATGGTTCTACTAATTCTGTCATTACTCAGACCACTACGATTCCAATCCAATTTCTGACCAGCAAACTTCAGAACATACTTTCTACGTAACAATGTTGGACGGCAGTTGCTCCACAGTACTTGGCTTCAACTGGCTCACCTGCTACAATCCATCAATTGACTGGGTATTGGGCAGTATCACCTTCAAGTCTACAAGACCGACCACCGTTCTGACACCTCAGGTCTCAACCACTGCTTCACAGTCCAGCACCCCACTTCCTAGAAATCTGTCGCCATCTCCGAAGTTGGAGGCACCGCAGATAGCCCTAGTTAATGCAGAAGTGTTTGTTTGCACCTGTAAACTAGAAGGTTCGCAAGCCTTTCAACTCAACCTCATGGATCTTGACAAATATGCTTGAGGCTCCACTACGGTTGATTCCTCCAACAACCTGGATAGCATTAAACAGCATGTTCCAGAATGCTATCATGACTTTGCTGATGTCTTTAGTAAACAGCGTGGTAATACACTAGCACCTCATAGACCCTTCGATCTCAAGATCAACCTCGAGGATGGCACTTTGCCCCCTCTTGGTCCCATTTATTCCCTCTCAGTATCTGAACTCCAATCACTACGAGACTTCATCGACAAACACCTCAACATGGGCTTCATTTGACCCTCATGTTTGTCACACAGTGGCCCAGTACTATTCATATGCAAGAAGGACGGCTCCCTGCGACTCTGCGTAGACTTTTGTGGTCTAAACAGAATTACAAAGAAGGACCGTTATTCACTTCCCCTTATTTCCGACCTCTTATATGCCCCCAAGAAAGCTCATATATACACTAAAATTGACCTCAGACATGCCTATCACCTTGTTCAAATTACAGAAGGGGACAAATGGAAGACAGCCTTTAGGACATGTTATGGCTCCTTTGAGTGGCCTGTTATGCCTTTCGGACTTTCTAACACCCCTGCTGCATTTCAGGGCTTCATGAACAATATTTTTGACGACCTATCAGAAAATTGCACCATAGTCTATTTGGATGACATCCTCATCTATTCCAGTGACGAATCCTCGTATATCGAACATGTTCGTGAAGTTCTTTGACGATTACGCAAACACAACTTGTACACTCAAGAAGACAAATGTTCCTTCCACCAAACATCCGTCAAATACCTCAGATATATCCTATCACCTGAGGGCCTTATGATGGTGGAAGACAAAGTCAAATGCATCATTCAATGGCCCAAGCCATGTAAAGTCAAAGATGTTCAATCATTCCTTGGATTTGCAAACTTCTATCAAAGATTCATTTTCAACTATTCCTCCATTACGACTCCTCTTACTCAACTCACTCACAAAGGTCTGGCTTGGAACTGGAGTGAGGAGTGTAGAGATGTGTTTAATAAGCTGAAACTGGCATTCACATCTGTCCCCATCTTAACTCATTGGACTTCTGATTTGCCCTTGATTGTGGAGACAGATGCATCAGATTATGCTTTAGCAGCTATACTCTCTCAACACTCCCCATATGGCAAGCTTCATCCTGTCGCATTTCATTCCTGAACTTTCACCTCTCCAGAACTCAACTACGACGTTCACGATAAAGAACTGCTCGCGATTTTCGAAGCTTTTCAAAAGTGGGGTCATTACTTAGAAGGTTCCAGCGACCCTGTCAATGTCATCACCGATCACAAGAACTTGGAGTACTTTTGTACAGCCAAGTTGTTGACTAGATGTCAAGCTAGGTGGTCGGAATACCTCTCTCAGTTTAATCTTGTCATCCATTTTAGACCAGGTCATTTGGGCACTAAGCCTGATTCACTCACTAGACAATGGGACATCTACCTTAAGGAGGGGATGAGTGACTACACCACCATTAATCCCCAAAACCTTCGACCCATCTTCTCTCAACATCAGTTGACCAAGTTCCTTCAAGCTGCAAGCCTCGTTGAACCCGTACTGAGGGCCTCGACTCTTATGGACACTGAGCGTATCCTGAATGACATCAGACATCATCTTCCCTCTGACTCCTTAGCCTAGAAACACCTTGCAAATAATGATGACCCAAAGTGGTAGACTAATTCCAATGGTCTGTTGCTATTCGACGATCACATCTATGTTCCCAAGGCCCAAGACTTACACTTACACGTGTTACAACATAAGCATGATCACATTCTTTCTGGACACTTTGCAATTAACAAAACCATAGACCTTGTCAGATGCGACTACAATTGGCCTGGCATGCGCTCATTTGTTAAAGACTACTGCAAGTCCTGCACGATGTGTATGCGGAATAAATCGCAATGTCACAAGCCATATGGGTTACTCAAACAGCTTCCAGTACCAGACAAACCCTGTAACTTGATATCCATGGACTTCATTGAGCAGCTTCCCACGTCCTTAGGATTCACAGCCATCCTAGTCATACTCGACCGCTTTTCCAAACAGTCTATCTTCATTCCCACTTCCATCACCATCACTTCCTCTCAGCTTGCAGAACTCTTCGTACTTTACATATTCTCCAAACACGGCATTCCTTCTCACATCACTTCAGATAGAGGGTCGGAATTCATGTCCCACTTCTAGCATTCTCTCTGGAAAGCTCTCGATATGAAGTTGCATTTCACCTCGGGCTATCACCCAGAAAGCAATGGCCAGACCGAGTGTACTAATCAGACATTAGAACAGTACCTTTGTGTCTATTGCAACTATCAACAAGACAACTGGGCTTTGCTATTATCCCTTGCAGAGTTTACCTATAACAATGCTCCCAGTGCCACCACTGGAGTCTCGCCTTTCTTTGTCAACAAAGGCTATCATCCTAATCTCACCATTTATCCCGAATGCAACCTTGCTTCATCACGAGCGCAAGACTTCATAATCGACCTGGACGAGTTGCACCAGCAACTTCGAACCAACATCCTCAATGTTCAACAAATGTACCAATCCTCAGCTAATGCTAAACAACTTCCATCTCCAGACTTTCCTATTGGCAGTCTCGCGTTTATCAAAGCCAAATTCCTCAGGACTACCTGTCCTGTGAAAAAGCTAGCTGAGAAGTTTTTGGGTCCATTTGAAATCATTGCATGTCCTGATACTCACTCAATTACTCTGAAACTCCCAGGCTACATGAACGCAGTACATCCTGTGTTCCACATCTCAATGCTTGAGCCAGCCTCTCCTAATCCCATTCCTAATCCCATTCAACCACCTCCACCCCCAGTCATAATTGATAGCGAACCCGAATTCAAGATATCCGAGATCCTCAACTTGAAAATCAATAATCGATGTATGGCATGCAAGTTGTTGTACTTAGTGCAGTGGGCTGGATATGAAGGCACAGACGAAGAAACTTCATGGCTCCTTGCAACAGAACTCAATCACCCTTCAGAACTTGGTCAAGACTTTCACAAGTCATATCCAGACAAACCTGGACCATTACCCATTCCATAAGCACCTCGCAATTTCTCTTCCATTCACTCTCACTCATTCCATTCATTATCACTCGCATTTCAGTTCCGTTCATTCTGTCTTCAAGTTCAAAAAAAAAAAAAAAGAGAAAACCTCAATTCCGATTCACTCATTCCAACTTGCAATTCAGCTTCTTCTTCTGTTTTCAAGTTCAAACCTCAGTTTCCATTCCATCATTCCTTATTCCAATTCAACTCTTATTTCCAAACCTTCACAATTCACGTTCAAGTCAAATTCAAAAATTAAATCACTATTCCTATTCTACAATCCTAATTCTACTTCTCCATCTTCATCCAAGTCATCAAATACACTCCTCGGATTTCCAGACCCCAACACCCAATTAGCCCAAGTTCCCCACATCCTAGGCGGTTCCTGCACTATGTTTGCACTGGATGTCTGATAACCTATCTGCAACGATAATTTCCTCACCTCTGCTCGCAATTCCTCATTAGTCATCCTCAGTTCGGCATTCTCATGTTTACTGTCCACAACTTCACACTGAAGCTCATCGACCAACCACTTGAGCTCCACCAGAGCTGCAGTCAATGCAATGACTGGGGAAGGCTGAGGAGGTGCTGGAATGGCAAGGGGAGGAAGGGGGATGACCACAGGGGGCGGTGAGGGAAGAGGCAGTGGAGATGGCATTGGCAGTGGAGGAGGAGTGGGAGGTGCAGGAGTAGGAGGCAGTGGAGGGGGTGGAGGCGTAGGGGTTGACACCCTTAGTCATGGTGTCGTTTTCACCGATGGTATTAGGAGGGTGGAAGGGTCAGGAAGTGGGGAAAATGATGGAGAACTTGAAGGTTGAAAAAGGGGAGTACACATCCTCGCCCTTTTCGAGGGTCCCAGCCCATCTGAATTCCGAACCTCTGGTGTACCTTCCCTCACCCTTGTCTTCCTCAGACTTCCCTCAACCTCACTATTCCTCGTCTTTCCTTTACCTTTTCTCTGTCTTATGCTCCTACCTCGCACATTCACAGAACATCCTACACCCCTCTCACTCCACCAGACACATGCTCCCATATCCAGATCAGTGTCCCATTTCCAGAGGCACGAGTTGCCTTGCTTTTCGCAATGTTTGCAGGGCTTTTTGACGATCCATCCACAAGACCATGGCATGCAGTCACCTTCTTCACCCAACTTTGCCTTTCATTAAAAGATGCTGTTCGCATTGCCCTCGTCATTCCTCATCTGAAGACAAGTGTACTGCAATGCAAACAATCAGTCAAAAGATTAATCCTGAGACAACATATTACTCACCTTTGCACCTTTTGAATTGGCCCCTTCAAACCAGGGCTCTCACACATTGATGTGCTCCTGCTGAAGTAGCGCTTGACTGCAATCAATGGTTGACAATGATGGGGATGGGACGGTGGTGGGGAGGGTTGTTTCACCTCAGAGATATGTGGTGATTGGCAAGGGGTAGAGACCCATTAGCTTCTGCACATAGGCAGGGTTGATGTACCAGGGCTCCATTATGATGAATGGTTACCACCCAAACTCCCCCATGACTTCTCTATTTCTGAACTCCAACGGGGCCACCATTCTAGAACTTCATTTCCACGGCCTCATGGGACTCAGCCATAAAGAGGGTATACTGTTAGGAACCATACGCTGGCATAACCAACTATTTATTTCAGCCCACTCAGCCCAACTCTGCTCTCACTCACTATTCAACAATATGCCCTCAGCCCATGGACTATATGCTCGCTATTCCATTCTGTCTTCATTTACATTTAATATCCTTTCATTTACATCACACTCCATATGCTCACTATTCCATTCTGTCTTCATTTACGTTTAATATCCTTTCATTTACATTCCGCTCCACTTTCATTTATTCACAATTCCGCTCAGTCTCTTATATCCAATCTGCTATTATGTTCCTTAGGGTAACTCTGTTGGGAATCGGAGTGACATGTCACTCCCTAATGTCATGGAGGAGATCATTATTTGGGGCATAGTATTTCCGTTCTCACTTTTCACAATCCTCGGCTTTCTCATTCTATTATAGGAATCTATTTGATTCCTAGTAGATTTGACAGTAGTATAAAGATCTTGTACTTCAGTAGTTCAGTCCTCAGTCAGATAATCAACTTTGATTCTCTACTAGTTAATTCTCTGTCTCGCTTTTCCGAAATTAGGGCTTGTGCGATCTGGTAGGTGCAACATACAAGTTGAAGCCTTGCCCTGCCCAGAACCTCACCATTGTTTCACCTTTGGGAGATTTTACATATAATTACGATTACGCACATTCCTCGTTCCCATCTCTCATCTACTCCTTCCTCATTCTTCATCCATTAATCCCACCCCGTCTACTCCTTATTCCTCGGCCCACCTTGCCTTGGGACATTCTGTCCTTGTTTTATCTTTGGCCATAACCCTCTTGTGTTATAGTTGGTCACTTCCTATTGTCCTATTCTTGGCAACATTTCTATTATTCTGCTTTCATTGTTCTATCCTTGTTTACATTCCTCTATTCTATTCTTGATCATTGTGGACAATACCCCCATATGCTCTGCATACCTTATTGTTCTACATTCCTTATTCCACATCTCACTTCTTAACCTATATAAGTAGCTCCTGCATGTACATACTTCTTCATTCTGGGTATCAACTAGGCTTAGGCCCCTTTACTTTCCCTTCCCCTGTTAAGTCCTCTACTCGGGCCAACATTCTCAGCACTATCCGAGTCCCTCTTCTGTCCCAAATTGGTGGCATGCATAGAGAGTAGGGCGCAATGCATGAGCATCTTGAAGCCAAGCCACTACTACCCGCCTGTAGGACTTGGCCAACTCCTGCCAGCTTCCTCAGCATTACCGAGGCCTGACACTTATAGCATATGATCCCAGTTTCCATTTACTATAAAATCAATTTAAGCTACATATATGTTCCTCAGTCTCTCTGTCCACATCTACATTCAGTTCCTACATTCTTAGACCTCCACTAAACAACATCCTAAATCCAGTGACAGAATGGATAGGAAGGTACAATTTACATACATTTAAGCCAAGCCATATCTGCTTTGGCTCATTCAACCAAGCCAAAACTCAGTACCTTAGTCTAATAAAGGTGTTGCCTGTCAAAGTACATTTTACCAAGCTTTGGTTCACTTGGCTATACTAGCCAAATGACTCCCATATAATTCCACATACAGTGCTCAAGCCAAACATCTACAAGTGACTCAGTATATTAGTCTCAGCTTGGTTTATTCACTCTATCCATTTGGTTCATCATATTCCTTATTCCACTTTGTTTTACTTATTCTTCTATGTTCATCTCACTTTGCTTCAGTATGCTTCATTTATGCATGAGCATATATGTTCACTTCCCATGTCCAGTTTCCATTTCTTTTAATTTTTAGTTTAAATTTCTTATGCTACCCTGTTCCATACTATACTATGGTCATCTATTCTGTCAAGTACACATACCAAGTATCCAGTAACTCGGTACTGCTGACCGAGCAGTCAGACTATGTCCACACACATGTCCAAGCCACATGCAAGTGTATGCCAGTCTCAGCTTGGCATATCCACCATCCACATTCCTCATCCCTATCCCTCATCCCCTTTTCCCCATTTACCATCCGTTAATCTCACCCCATCTGCTCCTTAATCCTCAACCCATCTTATCTCAGGACATCTGACCATTGTTTTATCCTCAGCCATGATCTATTGTTTTATAGTCGGGCACTTCCTATTGTCCTATCCTTGGCCACATTCCTATTATCCTATTTTATTGTTCTATTCTTGTTTACAAATTGACTTATCCAATTCGATGATTGATTTAATGGTGTTGCTTTTTTGCCTTAGGTTGAATGTAAATCCAAAGCCTGAGCAATCATTGTTCATGACCAAACAGTATTTGACGTAAGACCACCTTGCTTCAGGACTCATTGGGCCTATCAAGTCAGTGTGCAGAGTGCTGTCAGGCTTTGGGAACTGACAGACTTCGGGACTGCCAAAAAGGTGTCAGGCAGACAATGGCCAGGTCCTGGAGGCCAAGAGTAGTGGCATTGGCTTCAACATACTCATGGGTTGCACCCTACCTGCCGTGCATGCCACTGATTTGCCACAGACAGAATACTCGGGAGGATGCCAATGATGCTGGCCCAAGTCGAGGACTTAACAGAGGGAAAGAAGGTAGAAGGGCCTAAGCCTAGTCGATACCCAGAATGAGGAATTATGTACATGCATGTCCTACTTATATAGGTTCAAGAGGTGACATGTGGAATAAGGAATGTGGGAAAATAAGGTATGCAGAGCATGTGGGAGTATTGTCCATA
Organism: Chroogomphus rutilus; assembly: GCA_003314275.1. Taxonomy (NCBI): domain Eukaryota; kingdom Fungi; phylum Basidiomycota; class Agaricomycetes; order Boletales; family Gomphidiaceae; genus Chroogomphus; species Chroogomphus rutilus. Next base: position 6,215 of record QLPI01015465.1, on the reverse strand, counting down.
ATGATCAAAAAATAAAATGGATGGATGTGAACGGGGATAGAACAATGAAAATGGAATAATAGGGATGTGGCCAGAGGTCAAACAATAGGGAGTGGCCGACTAGAAAACAATGGGGCCACAACCGAGGATAACACAAGGACAGGATGTCCTGAAGTGAAGCAGGTCGAGGGATAAGGAATGGGTGTGGTAGGTTTGATGGTGGGTGGAATGGGGAAGAGCAGACAATGGATGGGGATGGGAAGACAGAGGGTGTATGTGCCAAGCCAAGACCGGCGTATCAAGCAACTTGCATGTGGCTTGTACTTGTGCATGGACGTAGTCCGACCTTACTTGGTTGGCACTGCCAAATCACTGGACACCTGGTAAGTGTACTTTGACAAGTACCAAAGAGACCAGTATCGCGATCTTCTCTGGCAACAAACAGTTTTTTGTCCATCTTTCCGACCACACAATCTTCACAGAGGCCTTTCAGCTCCAGGTTAGTCGTGACCATCCCCTTCATGACACTGCTAGTATTTAGCTTCTTGACTATCGTGTCTCCTAAGTGACCTAGCCATCTGTGCCAAGTCACCAGGTCAGTGGCCGATGGATCCCTCTTCATGGCACCTAGTACAGATTCCTGGGAGGGTATGACTCTCAGGTCAATCTTGTACAGTTCTCCTCCTAGTGTAGCTTGTGTGTAGATGTGTCCATTGACTATGCGACTCTCATATCCCTTTTGGTCAAGGACTTTGAGCGATAGTATTTTCCCTTTGGCACCAGGCACATGCATGACTTTTGTAAGTTGGATTCTCATGACTCTGCCTTGATATTTAGTTTCTGTTACGGTTCGGTAATGCCGATGAAAGGGGGCAAGAGGCAGTCAAGTCATGTAGACCATTCGGGGTGGCTAGGCTTCAACGTGCTCGTGTGTTGCACCCTGCTGTTCTGTGCCACTGATTTAGGATGGAAGAGTGACGCAGGAGAGTGCTGAGGGTGTCAGCCCAAGTAAAGGACTTTTTGGTGGGAGAGAGATGGATGAAGAGGTGCGAACCAAGTTGATATTCAGAGTGCAGAATTATCTACATACATCCGCTACTTATATAGGTTAAGAAGCAAGAGGTGGAACAGGGTGGCAAAAGGAATGGAGAACAATAAGGTATGAAGGATCATATGGTGGTATTGTCCACAGTAGTCAAGAATAGAATAAGGAATGTAGGCAAAAATAAAATAATGAAAGAATGGCTGAAGATAAAACAATAGGGCCGCGACCAAATAATTAAAGGAATAATAAGTGTTTCCGAAGGAGACGGGTGAGGGAAGGGTTGGGAAATGGTAGATCGGAAGGGGATAGAGGGGATGGGATGACAGGGGTGGTCCAGATAATGTACCAAACATGCCGAACCAAGACCACATGATGGTAAGGAGTGATGTGGGTGAGGGTCGGTTGGCTGGTATTGCTGAGTAAATTGGGACTCAGTATTGTGGACTTGACAGTTTCCACCAGTATGTCTCCTTCACCTATCCCTTGTACTTCAATCTTTCCAAATACCTTGATCATTTGGTTAGACTCATATTTGTGATAAGAGGTGAAGTCATTTCTGTCATGTGTTACATGAATGGTGGCAGCAGAATCTGCAAACCACATGTTTGGGTTTCCTTCATGCCCATAGATGTGGGTATCTGAGAGTGTTTTGACAAAGGAAGGTCAGTCTTGGACATAGAAATAGAAGGGCTAAAAATGGTACCCACTTCAGTCAACTATATGGAAGACTGAAGTGAGATGAAATCAACATGTACTACTTATAGCCTGTGCCCGAACAAATGAAATGCAAAGTTTCACTGTGTTTTACTACCCACTCAGTCAGGCCATACCAAATGAGTCACTTCTTGCAGCATAGCCACTTCAAAGAGCTTTGAATCCCCTTGTGTCCATAAGTTGTGATATGGGTATTGTGGTGAGATAGAAAAATGTTGGAGTGGAGGTGATTAAACTGAAATATACCATATACAAGCCTCATGTGTAGGCTTAATCTTCACAGAATGCACTGACACAAACATGCTGACACAAATGTACTGACACAAACACAATGTATGACAAGAATGTGCTGACATGAACATGATGTACAACATGAATGCACTGACACAAATGCAAAGTATGACATGACCATGCCATACACACACCTGTATGACATGCATGTGCCAACACAAACATGCTGACACAAATGCGACATATGACATGAACACAATGTATGACATGAACACAATGTATGACACAAAGATGATGTATGACATCAATACGACATATGACATGAACACAATGTATGACACAAAGATGATGTATGACATCAATATGACATATGACATGAACACAATGTATGCAACAAACATGATATACAACATGAACACAATGTATATCACAAACATGACATATGACATGAACATGATGTATGACATGAACACAACATACAACACAAACATGACATACAACACAAACACGACATACAACACAAACATGATGTACAACACAAACACAATGTACAACACAAACACAATGTACAACACAAACACAATGTACAATACAAACATGACATATGACACAAACATAACATATGATATGAACACAATATATGACATGAACATGATGTATGACACAAACATGACATATGACACCAACACAATGTATGACACCAACACAACATATGACATGAACACAACATATGACATGAACACAACAGATGACATGAACACAACATATGACATGAACACAACATACATATGACATGAACACAACATATGACATGAACACAATGTATGAAATGAACACAATATATGACACAAACACAATGTATGACACAAACACAATGTATGACATAAGCACAACATATGACATGAATACACTGCATGTGTGCATGTCATATGCATGCACATACAGCATGTTGGTATTGGCACATGCACATATGGCACATTGGTGTTAGAGCATGTGCATATGGCACATTGGTGTCAGCATGTGTGTGTGTAGGGAATGGCATAGGTCACCCATGGGTCAAATGTGAGCGACCCACACCCAACCCATGGGAAACCCAAACCCATCAACCCATGGGAATGTCAAGCGTCGGTTACTGACGGACTTCGGTACTGCCGAGGGGTGTTGGCGAAAAGGTCGAGCGGACTATGGCCAAGTCCTGCAGGCCAAGAGTAGTGGCATTGGCTTCAATGTGCTCGTGCATTGCGCCCTACTTGCCGTGCATGCCACTGTATTTGCCACAGACAGATACTCGAGGGGATGCTGATGATGCCGGCTCGAGTCGAGGACTTAACAGAAGAGAAGAAGGTAGAAGGGCCTAAGCCTAGTCGATACCCAGAATGAGGAAATATGTACATGCATGTCCTACTTATATAGGTTAAGAAGCGACATGTGGAATAAGGAATGTGGGACAACAAGGTATGCAGAGCATGTGGTTATTGTCCACAACAAACAAAATTAGAACAAGGAATGCAAAGCGGGGATAGAACAATAAAAGACAGGATAATAGGATCGTGACTCAAGATGGGACAATAGGGAGTGGCCGAGTATAAAACAATGGGGTCGTGTCCGAGGATAATACAAGGGCAGGGAGTCCCGAGGTGAAATGGACCGAGGAGTGTGGATGGCGGATGTGCCGAGCGAGGATCAGCGTACCAAGTGTGATGCATGCGATGTGGGCACTTGGTCGTGGATATAGGATGATTGCTCGGTCAGCACTGCTGGCGGATGGGTCTCGGTATGTGGACTTGACAGGGAAACCTGAACCATCAACCCATGAGAAACCCAAACCCATCAACCCATGGGAAACCCAAACCCATCAACCTATGGGAAACCTGAACCCATCAACCATGGAAAACCCAAACCCATCAACCCATGGGAAACCCAAACCTATCAACCCATAGGTTGATGGGTGTCAAGTGCATGCTGTACCCACATGCATGCAGTGCATGCATGTACATCACATTTGTGGTGTTGCATACATCATGTTCATCATGTTTGTGGCATCATGTATGCATATGGCATGTTTGTGGCAGCATGTGTGCATATGTCACATTTGTAGTATTGCATATGGCATGTTCATGGCAGCACATGCATGTATGGGATGTTTGTCATATTTGGTATCACATGTGCATATGGTGCATACGTCATGTTGGTGTCAGTGTGGGCATGTATGTTATGGCCCGTACTCTCAATAAACCCATACCAGCCCCCACAACCACCCACACCTTTTCCGGGACCTTTCTGACTGCTCAAAGTCTGAATAGCCGATTTCCGGATTCCCGATGCACCATTCTGAGGTTCTGTATTTCCGAACCTCCGAAGATTCCAAAGTCAAGGTTCCGCTCCTTTGATAGACGACGCGCAGGATCATCACGTACCTCACTCCTTTGTTCTTCGTTTTATATTGCCCCTTGTACTCCCTTCCCCCCCTTGTCTTTACTTGGTAAAAGATAGTACAAGACTAGATACATGTATATAAGTCACCAGTTGACTGGACTATTTGCCAGTACAAATATCGACTTAATTCTGCGTCGTAGTTTCCGATTAAGTTCCAGTAAACTTTCCGACTCTCCGAAATTAGCGACAGATGATTGAGGAGGGCGCAACACATAAGTTGAAGCCAAGTCCCTGCGACCTCGAACCACTCATATCCCCCTGTACCATGAACAGTCTTAAGACCCCCGGCGCTTCCCGACTCCTGTCCCCATTCCGAATCCGATCCCAAGTCCGACCCTTTGTCTCTCCATCTCCGGAGTACGAACCCTCCCTTCGGAAACCATTTGGAACCCTCCAGAAGCCCTTCCAGAAGCCTCTAGCTAAGTGCCAACACGCGGATTTAACAACGTACACGTATGTCATGTTCCTGTTGGAGTTGACACCATGGGTTGGGCCCAGGTCACGAGTGCTCTTGGCTTTACCTGCATCCAAACCCAAGGAGACCTGACCCAGTGACCCATGTGGGTTGGCATAACCCATGCATTTTCCTATGTGTGTGCATATGACATGGTCATGTGTATGTGTGCACATGGGGCATGTGCATGTTGTGCATGTGTACATAGGCATGTCATATGCATATGTATGTAGTGATTGGCATGGGTAACCCCTGGGTATATTTTGTCTACCCATACCTATACCCACAAAAACCCGTTACCCATTGTTATGGGTATGGGTTTTGGCAGGTATGCTTATATAAGCAAGGTTCAGCGCCAACTTCACTTATATAGTTGGAATTCGGTGCTAAATATGCTTATATAAGTGAGGTTAGCACTGAACCTCACTTATATATGCAGTTTTAGTGCCGAATTTGCTTATATAAGTGAAGTTGGCACTGAACCTCACTGATATAAGTGTACCCGTGAATGGGTACAGGTTTGGGCTGGGTTGGAAATCCTAACCCTGACCCTTACCTGCGCTACCCGTACCTGCTACCCATGTGGGTTTCCAATACCCATGCCAATCACTATGTGTATGCACATGTACATAGTTGACATGGCAGGTTGGGCCCAGGTCACAGGTGCTCTTGGCTTGACCCACACCTAAACCCAAGGACACCTGACCCGGTGACCCATGTGGGTTGGCCTAACCTGTGCTATTCTCTAATAGTAAGGAATGCAAGGACAGTAAATAGTGATGGTTGAAAAAAACCTTCCAGACTACCTCTCCCTTGAAAAGGTGGCACCTTGCCTGTGGTGAAGCCTCCTTTCTATGCCTTCTGCCTAGCTGTGCTCAGGCAGAGCACAGCTAGCAACAGCTAGCTATAGCTAATATCTTTGTTTTCTATGACTAATGCAAACTATATTCAGAATTTTTTCATAATTCATTCTGCCATGAAATGTATGGTTTTGAAAACCTTGAGTAACACACATTTCCTAATCAAGGTGAAATATCATTGTTAAAATTTGTCCCGCAAGAAAAGATTCTAGTTAATTTTTTGGGAGTTCATTGCTCTATATTACCTGTTGATCACTATTAGCTGTTCCAATTGTTTTTTTTAGGGTTTTATCCGGAGAAATAATTTGATTTTCCTATGATTGTCACGCAGTTTTGTCACCAATCTCTTTGACGATAAATTTACGAGGAAATTCAACCAGCATCTTAGGGTTTCATCATGATGTTTCACACGGACAAACTATCATACCACCCCAGTGTTGTACTCTTTTGTCCTTACTGGAGTACCAACATTCAGTTGAGGCCTGCACTCAGTGGG
>QLPI01015463.1:0-18432 GCA_003314275.1 Chroogomphus rutilus | reverse complement strand
GCCGCATTCGCCTCTGTTCCTTCATCACCCACTCTCCAAGCCCTCCTCTGGGCGACCCATTCAGAGACCGTGCAACTCTATGTTGCAAAATTCGCCCATCGGTTCGACACCACCGGGCTTTCACCAACAGGTTCGCCACCTCAAACGCATATTTGACGGGTTTCCAAACGCATCAAATCGTTGCGACTGCCAGAGGCATTGGCTCCCTTAGGCTACACCGGCCTGACAACCGCCGTCCTTGATACTGCGCCGCACGCTGCACGAGCAAGGGCCAAGACTCCCTTGTGTCCACACGCACCTCCGTGAAAGTTTTTTGTCAACAGCTGGCCGGTCTCCAAGGACGAGCTGCTCAAGCGCAATTTGCGCAAAATTCCGCATTCCCGGCCTGCCTGCTGCTCTCCGTCGCAGCACACCCCCGCCCTCTGTGTGTATCGCTGCTGCGTCGTACCACACCCTGGTCCACTATCGCCATCGTTCACGCCTACTGCGTCCTCATCGCACATCCTGCCCACACGGCATCCGACGCCACCAGCAAATGTTTCGTCGCCGACATGGGGTAGTGGCGTGTCACGCCAAATGTCCGCACAGCGAGAAGCACACACACCCGGAGGATGCCCTGCGTACACATCGCCAGCGCACACCTGAGCACCCAACCTCACTCGCCGTCCTCCATGGCGAAAATCACCGGCATATCAAATCGCACTCCACGTCGCTCGTCCATATCAAACCGCTCTCCTTGATAACGCGCCGCACACCGCGCAAAAAAGGACAAGGGCCGAGATCCCCTTGTGTCCGCATCCACCTCCGCGCAGGTCCCTGTCAACGGCTTGCCCATTCCCGAGGACAAGCTGCTCAAGCGCAGCTATCTCAACGCATTACGCAGATTCTGTGTTCCCGGCCACCCGCACTCGCTCAAGTGACAGCGCATGCATGGCATTTTTCAGTGCGACCTCGGCGGGCACCCTCATCGCTATCTTTGAGCCACTGTTATCACTGCACACGTGAGACTGAATGTCTTCATCTTGACTCTCCCCGGGCTCCCTCAGCTACATCCCAATGATGTCTTGTCAATGCTCAATGACTATTTCTTTGATCCCGTGCCGGTTTTTCCTCACTCAGACATCTGCCCAGATCTTGCCCGCTCACCCTCTTCTTGCTGCTCACCATCACTGTCATGGCGTTGCATGGTCACACTCGGCCGACGATCAGAATACACGCGCACACACAAGACGCAACCCAAGACACGCACAATACCGGTATACAAGCCTTTACCCAACCACAGCCACGCTCAACCGCAGCCACACTCAATTACAGCCAGGCTCAACCACAGTTGTACATGCAACAACGGCCACCCGCCATCATTGGGAATACGCCTAGGTTGCCAAATACAACCGGTGACAGACCACTTGTCACCTTGCCATGACGTGCAAGGGCGACTACATGGAGCTCACCACAAGCCGCAAGGCTGGCCATATGCCAGCTTGCCGTCATGTGACACCTGATACTGACTCGCCATGTCAAACGCGAGGTCAGCTACACGGTTGCTCACAACCACCCGTGACATAGGCCGAAATCGATTTGCTCAGACACGCAAGATCGACAACACAGCGGCTCACAGCGCGACGCTAGCCACACGCCAGCTCGCCTTCTACGTGACACAGACTGCTCGTTGACTCGGCATGACGCGCGAGGGAGACTACGCAGGAGTTCACAGGCACAAGGCTGCTCACATAGCAGCTTGCCATTATTAGTGACACAGGCCGAACATTGACTTGCTCAGACATGCAAGGTCAATCACATGGCAGCTCACAGCGCAATGCTGCTCACCTAGCAGCTTGCTGTCATTAGTGACACAGACCGGACACTGGCTCGCTATGACACGCGAGGCTGGTCACACCGCTGCTCACTAACACACACGACATCATCACACTGAATTGCCATATACACGCGACACTGGTCACACACCAAACTCGCTACAACGCGCAATGTCAGTTGCATGTCAACATGTAAGACTGTAACTCAGACCCGCTGATTCCTCAATTGCGGGGGAGAATTATGAAACAGGGACTTTCTAAACACTTGAGCAATCTACAGTCATCTCACAGCTAAACACAGCGACTCCATACGCCTCACATGGCTTCATCTCTTGCATGCAGCGCATCCTTTTTGACTGCTCGTGTTCTCACGTGTCCGCAGCGTGCTGTCGCCGCACCTGCACACAACACTTCACCCAATGCATCTCAGTCAATTCCACCTGTGTTTCCCATACATCCGGAACACACAGCTGCTGCACCTTATTCGTAGCACACCGATCAATGTGACCTCTGCTGTCACCCACCTCATCTCACTGTTCTCGCTGGACGTCGTTGCACCGTTCTCACCGGGCATCGTCTCATTGTTTTCGCCACGCATCGTTGCGCACACCACTCACGCATCGCTCACTCGCCGCATATCGTGCATCATACACACCATCGCTGCAGGTCGTCCACATCATCGCATCGTTTTCGCCGTATGTTTGCGTTGTCTCACCGCTTACCCGTCGCACCGACACTCGTCCCACCACTGCCGCGCACCACCGTGGCAAGGCTCGCCGTTCAGGGAGAGCCGGACATCCAGCGCATGCGCGACCCGCTTAGCCAGGACATACAGCGTTACCGCTATACACCAGTCGTGCTGCATTTGCCTACCAATGTCCATCCCAAAAGGCCTACCATACCCGGCCGAAACTGTACACGACGTTAGCACCGGCAGCCACTTTACCAAAACACGTCGGCATCCGGCACCTGCATAGTCCTACACGCCAGCCTATCGCCATATGCAACGTCGGCCACATGCCCACTCGCTACCACGCGCAAATGTTAGCCACACGCTGACTCGCCACCACACACCGACTCACCGCTGATTGCTACAAGATGCCAGCAACCGCCGCCACATGTACCGACACTTAGCAGTGTCACCGCCACTTGCAGCGCCACTCGCAGCTCCACCGCATGCAGCCCTGGCCCTTGCCGCCTCTCACAAACGTGTCCTCTTCGTCAAAGAGCGCAGCCTCTACCTGCCTCATGCTCCGCATCCGTTTGCGCTGCCCCATCTGCAGCCATTTACGCTCGCAACCGTTCACACTCGGAGTCTTTCACACTCAGAGCGAAGCACAGCCGGCAAACACACATGCCGACGACCGTCATAGCGATTGGCGGCCCTTTTCACTCTTGCACATGGGACTCTGCACTAAAGCCCAGACAATTATCATCCCTGTTCCCATGCTCACATGTACACAATGTCATGCTGACCTTTTTGAACTCAGCCTCAATTTCTCTGAATTCAATGATGGCTCAAGTACGGGGGAGTGTTGTAAAAGCGGTAAATACTTGACCCATTTGTCATTGTATACTGCTTTGGGCTATTATGTAACAGCCCTTATTGTTCTATGTTTTCGGCCATCCATTGATTGCCGTATAGTATATAAGTAGTACACTTGTAGTATCTGCACTTCTTCAGCTCTTATGCTGAACTTACATGTCGCAGGTATAGTAGTTAATACACTTAGCTCTTATGCTGAACTTACATGTCGCAGAGTTGCCTTCACAATAGGGGGAAGCCACACATGAGTTTGAGAGAAAAATGTTTGAACTTTGTTGTGTCATGTGATCAGAGCTGAGCCTAAAAACTGAGCTGTGGTGGATCGGACCCAGTCATGCCTCATACATGGAAAAAGCAGGAAACTGATGGTGAGTCTGATAATATTTAAGATAAAAGTAAATAAATAATGATCATGTTGACCTCACTGGACTCACCATTTCTGAAGGCTTTGAGGAATTATTCCAACCTCCTGTGTATGAAAGGAGATAAACACTGTTCAGCATCCCTGAGACAGCTGAATCAAAAAATACCACACTCACCCAAGCCTCTAGGGCATCTAGAGCCCATTTCTACCTGAAAGCTACATGGGGCGATGATGATTCAAGCCCTACACCCTCTCCTACCCTGCCAAATGTTAGGCACCCGAAGGGAATGTGGCCTTCCTAGAGGCAATCCGAGGATCCTAATGACCCAGAACCACCTGGGGATGACTCCCCAGATGATAGTGATGAGGTGCAGCAAAGAACCCCACAGAAGTGCTGAGGGAGTAGTCCAGGAAGGGGGGATCAAGGAAAAGGGTGTAATGTCAGTATAATGGATCTAAAAACAGTGGTGGAACCTTACTTTGATTCCAAATTACATCCTGAGATCAGTCCTGAATGGGGTGGGGATCCTAATGCCTTGGCTCAGTGGATATTGAAAGTTAATCATATCGTGGACTGCTCACCTACAGTACACGAACAGTTGGGCAAAATTATGCCCCTCTGACTGTGAAGAAACACAGAGCGGTGGTGCTTTTCATTACCATTAAGCTATAGAAGGCAAGCTGCAGTCAATTGGAAAACTCTGAGAGAAACAATAGCTACTTACTTCATGAACTGCACTTGGCTAGATTGCTAGAAATCCTGTGCAAATTGTACATCATATTGAGAGCATGGACATGCTCATGAAAGTTCCAGTGAATATTTTGTAAGGAAGCTAGAGCTGTGGCATCTAGTGCACAAGATGTCAGACAGTGAGCTTATCTTAGAAATAATGACGGGTGTACCTTCATTCTGGCACATGGTCATCAATGCCAGGGATGCACCACCATCATAGATTTTCAGTCAGTGATTAAGTATCATGAAGATTCACTGGCTCACACACCTTTTGTCCATTCTAACGACATCGAGTGAAGGCTACAGAACCTAGAGATGAGCTTGACAAGAGGTTATCGCCCCAATTTGGAAACTGCACATCGAAGTGCAATACCAAATATGGGAGGTATAGGCACCCAAACACTTTGGTCAATGTCTATCAGCCATAAGTCTATAAGATTATTGTTGTGAGCTGCAGTTTATAGGACAGCAGCCAATTATTGACATGTTGACACTGCACAACTACATTTTATTTTAAATTTATGTAGGGAAATAATATACAAAGTTATTTGAATTAATATTAGGCAATGATTATACAACCTTGGCTTTTGAGAACAAATCAGCCTAATGTCAACATTTATATTTCATGATTTCAACCTTTTTTCAAGCTTGAGAGTCAACCTTGAAAAATGCAGAATCCAACCCCTGACCAGGGTTCCAGGTTAGGCTAAACTCCGGAATTTTACTCAAGGTTATTTTCAGCTCCAGCCTGAATGGTGGTGTAGGGCCTATCGAGTAGAGGCAGATGCCTCAGACTTTGCCACAGGAGCCACTATCTTCAGCAGTTGCCCAAAGACAACACATGGCATCCCATTGCCTTTTTCTCAAAGATCCTGAGCCTAGTGAAGAGGAACTATGAGATCCACAACAAGGAGATGCTAGCTATTGTGAGAGTGTTGGAGGAGTAGCAGCACTTCCTAGAGGGGGCCCAATACCATTTCAAGATCTTGACAGAACATAAAAACCTGGAGCACATCCAGACCTCCATAAAACTAAACTGAAGATAGGCCAGTGGTCCCTATACCTATCACATTTTGACTTCACACTTCACCATAGGCCAGGCCACAGTATGGGGAAAGCAGATGCATTATTGAGGAGGGTGGATTATAGGATAGGAGCAGAGGTCAATGAGAATCTGACTCTCCTCCAGCTGGAGCTATTTGCGGTATGGGAATTAGAGGGAGTAGTGGCAGTAGAAGAGGTGAGAGATCTCCTTCAGGACATCAGAAGGGAGCTCCAGAACTGGGGACCTGAAGACTTGATGGTGAGGGCACTCATTGAACTCAGGAAGGGACATGCCAAGTCAGTGTATTCAACCAAATGGACTGAGAAAGAGGGACTGCTTCACTTCTGAGGCAGGATCTACATCCCCAACAACCCCAAAATTTGAAGGCATATTGTGTCCCAGTACCACAACACCTGAGTGGCCAGGCATGCCAGGAGGTGGAACATGCTAGAACTCATATCTTGGAACTACTGGTGGCTGCAGATGTCATGATACATAGAACAGTATGTAAAGACTTGTAAATCTCTGCCTCCAGACCAAGGCCTGAAGATAGCCCCCCTCAGGAGCGCTGGAGCCACTCCCAATCCCTGAACATCGCTGGGACACAATCAGCATATATTTCATAGTTGAACTCATGGATACAATGTGGTCATGAGCATGGTAGACTTGGTAAGCAAGAGGGCACATTTCCTCCCAACCAACACCACGATCATAGCCCTGGGAGTAGCTCAGCCTTACCTCACCCACATGTGGAAGCTACCTGGACTACACAAACTACACAAACAGGTAGTCTCTGACAATGGCCCCCAGTTCATCTTGGAGTTCACCCAAGAGCTGTACCAACTCCTAGGAATACATCTGGAAGCCACCACTGCCTACCACCTACAGGGAGATAGTCAGACCAAGTAGGTCAACCAGGAGCTAGAGCAATACCTCTGAGTGTTAATCAATGAGCACCAAGATGACTGGGATGATCTGCTACCCATGGCCAAATTCCAATACAACAACCACATGCACTCGGCCACCCAACAGACCCCCTTCATGCTAGACATGGGACAACATCCATGCATGGGGTTCAAGCCCTGAAAACCCAAGTCGCTTGCTGAAACAGTTAATGAGTTCAGGAACCAAATAGAGAGATTGCTAGAAGAGTCCAAGTCCATGTTAGCCAAGGCCACAATCAATGCCAAATGCCAGCACTAGAGTATCAGGTGGGAGATCAAGTATTCCTGGATGCCTCAGACATCTAGACTACTTGGCCATCTTAAAAGCTGAGCCATTAATACCTAGGGCCTTTTGTCATCCAAAGGAGAGTTAGAAGGCACATGTACAAACTCCAGCTCCTGCAGTCCCTGTCTCACTGTCAGGTCTCGGTAATGCCAAAGGTGTGGGTGGGAACTGGCCAGGTCCTGCAGGCCACTCATAGTGGCTTGGCTTTAACATGCTCGTGCATTGTACCCTACTTTCTGTGTGTACCACTGATTTGGAACAGAAGAGATGCTTGGGAGGATGCTGAAAGTATCAGCCCAAGTAGGGGACTTCTAGACAGAGGGAAGGAGAGTAGGAAAGCATAAACCTAGCTGATACTCAGACTGAGGAACTATATACATGCATTCACTACTTATAGGTGGAATGTAGAGTAAGGGTGACATAAGACATGGAGGAAAGAATAAGGTATGGAGACCATGTGGAAGTATTGTCCACAGCAATCTAGAATAGAACAATAAGATGTAAATGAGAATAAAACAATGAAATATGACCGATAATAAATGAGTAGGAGTGTGTGGGGAAAATAGAACAATAGGGGGTGGCCAAATATAAAACAATAGGGCCACAACTGAATGATGACAAATAATGAATGTTCTGAGGGGAAACAGGCAAAGAGAAGGATGGGAAATAAAAGAAGAATAAGGAATAGAAGGGATGGGATGGGGGAAGTGAACCAAATCATGAACCAAATGTACCAAGCTGAGACCACATACTAGTGAGGAATGACTTATCACTGGTGTGTGGGATTAACAGTAAGGGTCATTTGGTTGGTACTACTAGGTGAACTGGAACTCAGTATTGTGGGCTTGACACTCACCTTCACCTAGTTTCCAATGTGGTCAAGCTCATTCTGGCTCCTGAAGATCCCATCCTAGGCCAAAGGTCAGAGTTGCTCCTATCACCAGAGCTAGTAGATAGGGAGGAGCACTATATAGTGGAAAAGGTTGTAGACAGTCGCCCGATGTGAGGCCAGTTATACTTCTTGGTGAAGTGGGAGGGGTATGGCTATGAAGAGAATATGTGGGTGGCCAAGGAGGACATGGCAGTGCCGGTTAAAGTATAGCAGTTTTACCAGACACATCCTGGAGTACCAAGAAGGATTCAGGCTATGGCCTTTGACTCGTTACTGGCCCATGCTTCAAGGATGCAGCACTTTAGAGGGGGGTGATATCAGAGGATGACCTGTTTTCCAGACCAAACTGAAACCAAAGAGCAGAGAGTGAAGGGAATAGACCAAGGGGACCGATGAGCCAAGGAAGGGATGGGCATAAGATGCACTCTCCTCAAATTATGCAAACCAACTGTGGTCCAGCATGATGCTAAGCTGAGATACCAACAATGTGGGCTGGCTACCAGGGGTTTGGGTTTGCATACCTTAGAGCCCACTCTGGGGTGTATGCAATGCCATTCCTATATTTCCACTCATCATCAAGTTTTGAAAGTAGAGTGGTTGCAGTGGCAATGGTAGGGAACTTATCTACATCAGTAATCATGTCATATAGCCCTCTGTTGTTTTCTGTGGCTAACAATTCTCCACTCCAGGATACCCAGTTGTCTCTTGATAACTGTCAGGGTTCAGGTACTGACGGACTTCTGGGCTGCTGAGGGGTCGGGTGGACAATGGCCAAGTCCTGCAGGCCAAGAGTAGTGGCATTGGCTTCAACATACATGTGTGTTGTGCCCTACTTGCTGTGCATGCCACCGATTTGCAACAGACAGATACTCGGGAGGATGCTGGTGATGCTGGCCTGAGTCGAGGACTTAACAGGGAGGAAGAAGGCAGAAGGGCCTAAGCCTAGTCGATACCCAGAATGAGGAAATATGTACATGCATATCCTACTTATATAGGTTTAAGAAGCGACATGTGGAATAAGGAATGTGGAACAACAAGGTATGCAGAGCATGCGGTTATTGTCCACAATGAGTAAAATTAGAACAAGGAATGTAAACCGGGATAAAACAATAAACGATAGGATAATAGGGAATGGGTCAAGGACAGGACAATAGAGAGTGCATGACTATAAAATAAGGGTTGCACATGAAGATAGAACAAGGACAGGAAGTCCCGAGGTGAAGTAGATCGAGGAATGGGCAAATAGTGTGGTGGACGTGCCGAGCCTAGAACGGCATACCAAGTGACGTGCATGCAGCATGGACACTTGTATGTGGACGTAGAATGGCTGCTCGGTCGGCACTGCCGAATAACCGGAACCTTGGTACGTGTACTTGACAATAACCTTGGATTTATATCATAGAACTTGTAAAAATCAAATCATGGTGGGGATGTTATAGTTGCCATTACTGCTTGTAAGATAGAATAAGACTCTTAATTGTTATGGCCCATGCCCATTACAGACCCCACAACCACCTGTACCTTTTCTGGGAACTTTCTGACCACAATTATCAAGAATGGTCTATTCTCGGCACTATTGCACTAGTGTTTGGCTCACACAGTCTTGGCACCTCAGTGCTTTACAATATTCAGTTAGCTACATGATGCTAATAAAATCACTGGACAAGTCCAGTACATGTTTGATATTGTTCAATTTCATAGGATAAGTTTTATTGTTAACTTTGAATTCTAGCACAATTGTTCCTTGGCCTTAAGTTTTTAGGAAATTTCCTGGTGTAGTCCCATTGATTTCCAAAGGTTCTTCTATATATATAATGAAATGCTCTCAGTTACAGTTGCAGCTATATCAGCTAGCCAATCTGATGCTGAGATCACCACCAGGGTAGCATCCTTAATATATGCCATCAATGCTAGATTCTTTTCCTTAGATTGCTTGGCAGAGTCCCTGTCTTTTGGATCCTTGAACCATTTGAATGACTTGCCTTCTTTACTATCCCCTGTCATGACCACACACCGTGCTCTGACTTACTCAGCAGTACCGACCGACTGACCCTTGCTCATATCATCCCTCATGGTGCATGGTTTTGGCTCGGTACACTCGGGTCATCATCTGGTTCATTATCCTTACCCCACCCCCCTATTCTTTATCATCCTTACACTCCCTGTCCTTCTCCTCACCCGCTTACCCTCGGGACATTCACTATTCATTGCCACTTACTTGCGGCCCTATTGTTTTATATCTCGGCCATTCCTTATTGTTCTATTCTTTCTCACAATCTCACCCACTTATTATTGTTCACATTTCATTGTCTTACACTCGCATTATTCTATTCTAGATTGCTGTGGACAATATCTCCACATGGTCTTCATACCTTATTCTTTTCTCCATGTCTTATGCTACCCTTATTCCACATTCTACCTCTCAGCCTATATAAGTAGTAGATGCATGTACATAGTTCCTCAGTCTGAGTATCAACTAGGTGTTATGGCCCATGCCACCAAATAAACCCACATTAAACCCCACAACCACCCAAACTGTTTCCGGGACCTTTCCAATCGCTCAAAGACTGAATAACCGATTTCCGGATGTCCGATACATCATTCCAAGGTTCCGCGCTTCTGAACCTCCGAAGACTCCGAAGTCAAGGTTCTGCTCCTTTGATAGACGACGCGCAGGATCATCGCGTACCTCACTCCTTGTTCTTCGTTTCATATTGCCCCTTGTACTCTCTTCCCCCCCTTGTCCTTACTCGGTTAAAGATAGTACAAGAACTAGATACATGTATATAAGCCACCAGTCGACTGGACTATTTGCCAGTACGAATATCGACTTAATTCTGCGTCGTAGTTTCCGATTAAGTTCCGGTAAACTTTCCGACTCTCCGAAATTAGGGACAGACAATCGAGGAGGGCGCAACACATAAGTTGAAGCCAAGTCCCTGCAACCTCGAACCACTCATACCACTCTATACCATGAACAGTCCTAAGACCCCTGGTGTTCCCGACTTCCGTCCGCTCCAATTCCGATCCCAATCCCGACCCTTAGTCCCCCGCCCTTGGAATATGAATTCCCCCTTTGGAAACCACTCGGAACCCTCCAAAAACCCTTCCGGAAGTCCCTAGCTAAGCACTGACATGCGGATTTAACACTAGGTTTACACCTCCCTACTCTCCTCCTTCTGTTCAGAAGTCCTTACTCGGGCCAACACTCTTGGCATCCGCTCGAGTATCTTTTCTGTTACAAGTTAGTGGCATGCACAGGAGGCAGGGTGCAACGCACGAGTACGTTGAAGCCAAGCCACCCCGACTGGCCTGCAGGACTTGGCCGGTCCTGACAGTACCATCGGTAGTACCAAGGCATGACATCCCCTTTTATCTAGCAATCTTTGACATAATTCCCCTTTTTGCCACAATTTCAGTATTTTCCTTTGGTAGTCTCACCTGGTCTAGTTCCACCTTTTTGCCTAATACTGGGGTTATGTTAAACCTTAAACACTGTGTGCCAGGCTATCCTAGCACTCCATGATCAATCCTCATCCAGGGTCCTGCAATCAAGTTTGGAAACAATTGCTGCCCCAATTCCATTTATTGTAGATGAGAATTTTTTCAGTAATGATGTAAGCAATGTATAAGTGAAGTTCTCACCAGTAGTTAACTGCCCCCTGGCATTTAATTGCTGATATAAACCATATAATTTTCAGATGTTCATCAATGTTATCACCATCCATGGCCATTGTTTGAAAGAATTCCCAGCTAATACTAACAATGCCAATGGCAGCTCTTGATTTGAAGATCCCTTGTAATCTACTCCATAGTTTTGTAGCAGTACTATCTTGGCCAATGTATACTAGATACTCATCAGAGATCCTAAGGCAAATTTCCTTCCAGGCCATTTTATCCTTCTTTTTCTATTCAATAATTGCAAGCTGCTCTGCATGGGTAGGTGCCATGGCATCTGCTGGCTTGGGTTCTGTCTCTGATCCTTCAGTTATCATCCATAGATCTAGAACATCTAAAATGTATTCTAGGTGTCTTTGCCATGCAATATAATTTTCCCTATTTAAGGGGTCAATCTTGTACATGTTTGATGTAATTGACATAATAGATGTGGAGGGGTAGTATGGTCAGCTGAGATTGAATTGTAGATCATTATTTAGTTACAGCTGGGGCCCATAACCTGTAGATTGAGAGATTAAATGATTTAATATGTCAAGAACTCTTAGATTCTAGCTACCAGATCTCACTATACATTTACATCCAATAGATCCATATTACTAATATTATTCCTCCGGCTATGCAACCATCATCGATCACTAAGCCGCTTGTCTACATGCCTGTTATACCCGAGTCCCGCAGTACCGGCCTCTGCGATCGTATCCGGCGTATCCGGCGTATCCGCCACCGAATTGCCGGTTGTCCCAACAGAGCTCAGCTTTCAATTCAACATTTTTTTTTAAATAATAGTTGTTCAGTGGCGTAGATGATATCAATCAAATTATAAAAGATCGAACGGGAAAGTGATAGGAGTTTGAAGATGTGATTGAGGGCAACGATTACAACACTTCTTCACATGTGACCTGGTGCACGACAGTCCATGGGCAGACTAATAGTTGATGCAGGGGTGATGAAATGAAACTAGCCACGATAGATCAATCATTTGCATCTACTCAAAAAACGATGGACTCTTAGGAGAGATCAAACTAGCCCAAGCACCGAACTTTGGACCTAGGACATGACCGTCTGCATCACATCAACTAGCCTCTCAGGTCATTCAGTCAGCACTCTTATGGTTGTATTATTGACTCCAAAATTCGTCTACAGTCTCTTCCGTTTACGGTTGGGACGTTTCGGTTTGATCATCCTTTCAAACGGATACATCTACGCTTGTAGCATGTATATTACGTCGACTGCCTGCGTCTCATATCCCTCATTACCTTCATCGCTAGCAAGCAAGTGTACTCGGCAATTTGGTCAGCACACTTCAAGTCAATCAAGAGCTGCAAAGTCCATAACAACTTACGTTCCACATCCCAAGACACAAATTAGTTCATATTTGTTGTGTATGGACAGGGGTAACTAGGTTCACTTTATCCTCAGACTCCAGCCTGATCTATTCAAGATGCCTGCCTATACATATACTATCTATGAAAATGTTGAAGCTTCAATAAATAACGTTGGGTTACATTTATTAAAAATACACGTCCAGAGATGACCAAGAAACGCTGCCACCGAAGGGGCCAGTGACTACCTCTGCTACTGGCTAGATGTTGTCTGAAGGAGCCACATCGGCCCCCACGCATCGCTGTGGAAGGCAATCGCGCGTTTGAAAACAGACCGCCCCATTAGATAGTCGGACATTTTCATTTGTGCAGCGCGGTCGTATAGGCGGCCTGTCCGACGAGTGTAAGCAACTTTCATCGCGTCCCGCTGATAGCCTCGGACTTTCCGCCATTCATCCAGTGGGATGGTGCGGTCGAAGAATCGGTGTAGCTCGACCAAAATGTCCTTACAGGTTATACCGGTCGATCGCTGAATGGTAATGAGGTGTCCAGTGAGCTCACACTGGACGTGGAGCACCGCGGTCAATGGATCTGATGCCGGTTCCCGACTAGGAAAGGAAGAGAGGGAATAAGGGGGAACCATTTTTATGTTCTGAGGGTCTGTAGTAAAATCGTATAACAGCGCTGTTGGTTTAGATGATAGGACGGGGTGAATACGTGGTGGCGTGAAAGTGGGGAATAACTCGTCTGGAGAGTAGTGGTGTGAGCGCAGGTTAGAGTCAACGAGAGAGTTCAGGCAACATTGATACATACAATAGGATTCGTCGCACGGTGGTAGAGGGATGCAACGCATTGCGGGTGCCCGTGTCATGAAACTTTGAGACGAGATGTTTGGCGTCACTGGAGGTGTGATGTAGCCGTAACTGGAGGCAGAGGAAGACATAGTGGTGGATGAGGTGGAAGTGGTAGTTAAGCAGCGAGGAGGGGTTTTCATTGTCTTTAAACTATTCGGAGGATGGAAGATAGGGAATCCACATTCACCTCACCTGTTTATAGTCGGTGCCAAACAAATCATCAGGTATCTTCGGAGATAAATTTAAAAATAAGATCAAAGTACACGAGGCAGGGGTAAATGAGCTGCGCTTTGAGAAACTGCCATAAAATCCTGAAATGTGTGGAGAAGATGCCGTGTCCGCAAGTTCTCACCGGTCCAAGGCCGTTGCATCCGAATGCCCTCCAATGGTGCGAAACATCTAGACAACCTAGGGAAACTGTGAGACCAGAACGGTTGATTAGGTTGCCGAGTAACCGTGCAAAGTCCATCGCGCTCGTAGCGTGTGCTTGTGCTTTGAGCGCCAGTTGCCTGCCCGCGCTCGCTGTCCGCCAATTCATTCGAGAAGAACCATGATAAGGTACGGATCTAGTCCCAAATAGGCAAGGCAAATTTCCAAGGGAACTTTTCAAAAGAATTTCCTATAATTTCCAATAAACGTGAAATTTTTAAATTGATTCTAATTTTGATTTTAATTTCAATTTAGATTAAAATGTGCCACAAGATAAACAAATATATGATTATTACTGTTGTATTATTAGAGTAGAATGAAATAAACCACTTATATGCAGATTGAATCTCTTTCATAAACGCATTGGGTGGATATTTCCAGAATTTGCAAGGCTCAGCTGCAATTCATTAGAATTCTTTGGGGAGACTATTTTTTGACTGTACTGTCGAAAATAGAGACGCAGAAGCAAGGTGATATAATCCACGCAGTGCCACGACACCAAGAGGTGCCAGCGTCTAACTACCGCGGGCGTCTCGGTGAGGGGAGTAAAGCGGGGACTTATATTACCTTCTTTGGAGGTGTTTCCGGCTGAAAAATTCACAACAAAATTGTTCATGGTTGTCGCTGGGATGCATCATGATATATGACAGAGTTTGACAAGCACTGACATAAGTAGGACACCATTGTGGTCTACAAGGATGAGTTCCAGGAATGGTGGCTAGGGCGAGATACATATATAGTCATGATGAGAATTGCCAGAGAGAGAGAGGAACAGCAAGGGAAGGGCGCTATCGGTAGGCACCTGCTACTGGCGTCTACGAAGTCATGATGACACAGCAATATCGATAGGAAATCCATTTTATAAGATAGCGGCAACGGCGCAGAAATCGCGACTCACACGAGGTGCATAAAATTTGTGATCGTGGTCGTTGTCGAAGCGAAATGTTAAACATCAAGGGACTGGATGTTGTCTGGTAGAAAGTACATAAGGATCAGAGAAGGTCCCCTATGATGAACATTGATGATAAAGTCATTCTGTTATTCGATCAACCTCGTTTCTTCATCACCCTAGCTGTTCTGCCGTCTAAGGCAAACAGTTTCAAGTTGATCACACCAACGAACGCAACACTGTCATGTTTTGGAACAAGAAGCATTTATGTAAACAAGGGTGACACAGGAAAGACGGAAGGGCGGTAAAGAAGAGAAGACAAGGGGATACAATGGGGTGGAAGGATCTAGGAAAAACAAATATGTAAACTCATCTTCTATCTCTCTCCGTGGAGCGTCTCCTCGTCTCCAATCAAACTTAAGCTACTCCGATGATCGTGTATCGCCTGCGCGAGCGGTATATAAGACATGTATACTTAATATGACAGGGAATCGGATGGTAGCATTCATAGGATATTGTCCGAGAGCAAACATGAGAAGATCCGGCGTCCGGTCCGACGTGGACGAGAAAATTTTACCAACAGAATGTGCACCTACCATCGGGAGTGACGGTGGATCGAGGGGGGCATGGGCAACCTGCATGGTGAAATGACAAAAAAACCAGAACTATAATGGCATGAGAAATGGAGGTAGTATGGAGGTAGAGATGAGCGGAAGCCAAAGACGAAAATTGCCAAAAAAAAAATCTTTTGAAATTATGCAGAACCATGCAGGTGACGTCGGAAAAAAAAAAGCACATGTGCAAGGCTAAACAATCGATGCAAACATGGAGTCTGGAGAAGCTCTTATTTTCCTAGCAACGAGTGCCGATCGGTGCAATAATTGATGTAACTCTGACGGATTGCACGGACGATGGAGACCACTCATGCCAGTGCATGCCAAACCCGCCGAGTACCTGGAGACATCGAACAAAATTGAATGGTCTGGATCAAGATACAGTCATACCGTCGCAAAATTGCGTGACGATTCGAACCGCGTGACATGGTTCTAATAAACATAGGGACTACAGCTGAAGCTTAGTCCCTCCAGTAGCCGACAATTCGGCCAAGGTGGATATCTTTGCTTCCCTCGCACGTGCTGATAAAAATCGGGGGTGGGCCAAATCCGGTCGACAGACTATTATTGCCTCAAAGATCTGGGGAGCATAAAGACTAGAACGTCGAGTTTGGCAGGTGCAGCGCTAAGTACTCAATTCACCGACAGGTACAGACAACAGGGACGCATATGTGAGAATTATGATTCAGCCATCTCACCTCAGTCCTGCACAGACCGAGAAAGGAATAGAAAAGAGCCCTGGATGGTTGGAAATCAGGGGTTGTGCAGCCTTCTCCAGCTTCGAGATGCTCGCCGAATACCAAGGACAGAAGTCTTAGCACTCCTTCTCCAGGAGGTTATTTCCCACGTATATGATGAAAATAGAAAACCCAATTTTGAAGAAATATCAAACGAAGTAGGGTGCATCGTGCGTTCAGGGCTTATTCGTGAGAAACTAAGAAGAGGGGGGAATGCGCGTTGATAAAAACAGATGTGCATGGGACATCACAGGTCACACCTGACGCGGTCCATCATTTGTAACTTGGTTTCCGTGAAATTTATTTTACTTTCCATGAGAACTTGAAAAGTCAAATTTGAAAACGAAATTGCGTGTGCCAATGCGTTCAGGACTTATTTACCCATCACTGGAGTAGAGGAAGGCACGCCGATTACACAAACGTGCATGGAATATCACAGATCACGCAGGACACGCCACATCATTTCTCATGGTTTCCATGGAATCGTAAACATCGATGGCCACGAACAGGGAATTCTGCCTCGATGTGGGAGAAAATCTTGGGCGGTGAATTTATGTGATTTGCTTGTAGGCTAGACCCTATCGACCATTCCATGCATCCTTTTGAAACTTGAAATTCCGAGTTAGAGGAATTCTACACGTCACATCACAGGCTCTTGATCGTCGATTCAGATCTGTTTAGCTTGCGTCTCTGGAAACGTAGCATGACCTTGTACACGAGGGCAGGAGTCTGTGTGTACTGCGGGATAGGCCTGAGAATGAGGCACATGGTCCGCGGAATGGGATACGATAATTCCGGATTGCGCAGCTGAGCCCGATCCAAGGCAAGTGAACGTGACGAAAGACAGGGTGGGTTCTAGAATCTGGTCAAACATATCCTCCCCCCCAGTCCGACTTATGCTAGGAATAGCATGCATGGATTGATCGTTGGGAGGACGACATGCTATGTGATGTGAAGCCCTGATGTGCACAATTATTCAAAATTTACTCAAAATACTTACCTGCCATAAATCGACACGTCTCCATAATGATTGTGGGAAACTTTGAAATGATTGTATGGAGTGGCTGTGCTTTGAGAGCGGGAACTATGAGATGTATATGTATAGTGTAAAATTGACACTGGTAAAGGTTAAATATCAGGGGTTATGGATTTAACGCCAGCGGTAAGGTCGAGTACACATGTTCCACCGTTCGATTGCGCCAATGCATCTAGATAGACTTTAGAGGCCACAAAGGAGAGAACAGTATCAATGGAGTACCAAACAGCTGAAAGGAACCTCAACCAGGTAACCCCATAAACATGCAGTACCATTCAGTTCCATGTATTTAAAAGGTAGTGACAAACGGTGCTGGAAACCGTCCAACGTTGTCGGCCACCGCTCCCCTTCTATCTTCTCACATAAATTCGACCTCTGCAAAGACACTTAGCTATCAGCCGCTATAGCCGCCATTGGAAGGGATACCAGCCCCATATCCTTCCTCCGAGCCGCTCCCATTCTGCTTCTCCCATGGTGGCTGAGATGGTAATGGGTAGACGCGAAGATGGTTGGTGTCATTGTAGAGGACGGAGGACATAAATTGATGTGATGGGATGACAAGAATACTAGAGGGACCTGTTCAGAGGGAACTGAGAAGCCCTCAATAGATACACAGCTGTCAGTCACCAGACCAGGATTGATACTGATACGGGTCGTCTTCCTCACAGCTTGTAAATCATTTTGAGCGGCATATTCTCCCATTCTGTTATCGTTCTGCTGTTGATGAAGAAGACGCTGTTTCTGAAGGTAGCGGAAAAGTTATTTGATGGGTCGATACAAAGTTGGCGGTTGGTGTCGTGGTAGAAAATGGTGGACATAAATTGATGTGATGGGTATACTAGGAGGAGTTGGTTAAAGAGAGTTGAGTAGGTGATATACCAGCTCCTCTGCCAACGTCTTCGTCAGATACTAGTGTAAACTCGGGTTTCTAGCTTATGACAGACAGACAGGAAAAAGGTGCACGCGACGTGGTGGGAAGCACTGTAGTCAGGCTGCAGGTGTGTACTGGCCGACTCTTCAAGGTGTCTGGAGCAGCAGCACTCATAATAAAAGGGTGTCCAACGCACGCTAGTAAGAGCGTTTATGGCATCCTCATATGCCAAGTGGTGAGACATGGAAGGGGACGCATTCCTGTTCCCATGAAAGATAGCCTGGATCATTTCAGTGGTCCTAGAGCCGCGTCCCTCCAGAGTCAGACAGGAACCCGCTGGTAGCCCTCAGCTTCTTTCCGAAAGGTGAGGCTGGATAA